>JADDOH010000330.1:0-127065 GCA_016648135.1 Agrypnia vestita | reverse complement strand
AGGTAACTTTAGGAATATCCATTAAGAATGAATGCGATCCAAACAACGAGATAAAAAATACCTCAGGTTAGCAATAAATTACAAAGACGATAAATAATGAAATTTTTGTCGAAAAGATTACTTTTACAGAGAAGATCACGGACAGGAGCGCAAGGGTGGAGTCGGCGACAAAGGAATCGGCTCTTTCAAGTCGCGGACACTTTTGCTCCCGCCGTTTCTTTTAAAATGGCGACATGTTTTATGGCCTCAATTTGCATTGTTGTAAATTATTCTGTATCTGAAGTAATAGCGCGATTTAGGGAATGTTCAAGGGCGGCGTTGAAGAGATGTCGGAACGAGGGCACGCGAGAAAACGTATTAAAATAACCGCTTTTAAAGATGACAAAGTGTATTAAGAGGTGTCATTCTGTTTGCATAAATGATGGAAATCTGCCGACAAAATGCCTTTTTTCATATTAACACAGGCAGGCCGCGTTTCGCGCGTCCAAACTGTCTGATATATATTTTTTTTTATGGGAGACTAACAGTAGAATTTTGTGAAAGATCATATTACACGTGAATATTAAATATGGCGAGCACCACTATACAGAGCCAAGGAGTAAACGTTTTCAAGAAATGCTACTGTGTTCAAAAAATATCGTCAGATTAGGTGCGCAACTAGGTATCCGGTGTTTTTTATCAATATTTTTATTAAATTAATTAATTAATTTATTAACGCCATCAGGGCTTCTACAAACAGATGGGTAAATTGTACATTAGTAGAATATATAGTTTAAGGAAAAAAATAATAACATGTAAAAATAAAAATGACATAAAGTGGAAAGAAAATGCAGATACAAATATAATATGAAGGTAAATATAATATAAAGTAAAAAGCAAATATATAACAAGCAGAAGCATAAGGAAAACATAATATAATAGAAATTCAAAAACAAAAAAATAATAATATAGAGTGAAAAGCAATAGCAAAAGCTTTGAAAGTCATAATAGAATAAAAAAATTATATAACAGTTAATTATCTCACTCAACCAACAATCAAAACAAATACAAATCAATTATTTAAGTCCAATTTGACAAATAACAGTAATCTTTGAATACACCTTTTAATATATGTTTGAATATTATAGAGTTATTGGCAAAGACGTCAAGTTGCTCGTATCTATTTGCTAGTCTCTATTTGCTAGTCTGCAGTGGGGAATTAAAGAAGTAGTTAGTAGTCGCAGTTTCCACGGCAATACCTGCATGACTTCTGATTACGCGAGACGGAACACGCAAGCAGACACGTTCTAGTAGTTGAGGACAGTCGATAGTACCATTTATTAGCTATGTACAGTGTGAGGTAAAAATATCACTTTTCAATTAGTAAAATTTTTTAACCTGTTTTTATTTTTGTTGCTCCGAATGAATCCACGCAACTATCTTCACTTGCTACGTGGCTAGCTGGGGCTAAAAATTGAATGATCTAGCCCTTTCCAAAAATGTTTGCCGAGTCCTGATCTGCTCACCCATAAATAGAATCAACCAAGTATTGGAATAATTTGCGCTCCGCCATCCACGCAACTTCCGGCCGCCATTTTAGCAATACAAACTCCGTGTCATTTTCTCGGGTGTACACATATTTGAGTGATGCCAACATTGGGATTTAAGCTCGAATTACGAGAGTACCCTTTGACTCACCGCGTCGTCTGCGAACGGTGCTTCTCTGGAAAAGGATGACTTTCGTTAGATTGATTACATGTTTGCTTTTAAAGGAGATATATGTGTTGGTAAAATGCAGGGATGTCATTGTCGCTCTAAGATCTGAATTAGTGGGTATTTCCTGGTTACTGTTTTGGTTTCAACATGTTTGACTTGTTTAAAAAAATTAATACGATCTTGTAAATTTTGAAACAGTTATGATAAATGTAAACAAAATACTAAATACTCTTAAAATTGTTATGTCTTAGTAAATAAGTCGCTTTGTTACAAAATAAAGTTATTTTATTTATTTAGTTTAGTACAAACACAAGAATGAAATGCTCATACATTTTGTGCATGATGGTATAAGATAATGTCACCTAAATTATATTGTATTATATTTCATTATTATATTAAAAATGTGTAATTACACAAGGAAGTTGTTTTATCAATTGTATTAATTACATACATTTTTTCGATTATAAAAAAAATATATAAATTTTTTTCGATTTACGGTTTGAAAATATGTCTTTATTGCTTTGCGAATGAATAATATTGTACATTATAATGAATCGTAGTAATGGAGAGAAGTGTTCTATATTCGCATTAAAAAATTAAATAAAAGATACTGTGACTTGAGATTCTTCAAATGGGAACTGTTATTTTAATTTCACAAAGAACATTTGTACATCAAGGTAACCGTTCATAATTTTATCTCGTATCTGTGCGTGACGCGAATCACCGTGCACGGAAATAGATGGTTGAAAGACAGGATTAAAAGGGGTAAATAAAGGGATGGTACAAAATAAATGGACTGTAATTTCGAAAGGAAAAAAGAAACACGCGGAAGTCGAATCTTACCATCAATCTCCTTCTGAACTGCGACGATGAATTGGCGGCATCTTGCACACTTCTGCGACCTTATCTAGAAGGGATTGCTTGGTAAAGGGTTCGATACATGCGACACTATATTCGATACTCTACAATAACTTGTCACTTAATTTTACAACACAACGAATGACGATGCACAGTTGATGGCAGTTGGGTTTTGACTATGTAGTTTGGGCGAGGGGTAAGAGTGTAGCGGGGTCGAATCAAACAAGCCAAACTAATTGCGCGGACAGTGCCGAAATACGAATATCGAGCAGTATCATTAAATCAGCGATTATTCTTCTATTGGATAAAGACGGTAGACGAAAGTGAATTAATCTGTTTCGGTACAAATTCAAATTTTTACAATGAGATTCGAATTGCAACGCCATTTTAAAAAAAATAATAAAAATTGTAAAAAATATGTTTTGTTTACTAAGGGATTAAATTATACAAAAATAAATTATTTGACTGGATCATAAGTGTGCATTTAATACATTCGAGGGGAAACATACTTCTACTGTGCCCCAATTCCCTGACCTGGACTAAAGAAAAGGCTTAGTTCAACCCCTTAAAATTTTATAACTTGTGATCTTAGTTCATTTTTATCTGAATACTTATTTTATTTTATTTATTTCACAATATATATTGTGTCCTTTCAGTTTGATACATCAAGACTTAGATTTTTAAAGCCATCTAAAAATATGATTATCTCTGTTTGGGCAATGATTTCCTCATTTGACGTGAACAGCCTTACGCCAAGCCATTTTTTCATGTTTTGAAACAAAAATAACCCGCATGGGGCATAATCTGGAGAGAACGGTGGATGAGGGGTGAAACAGCAATTCGTATTTTAAATCAGTCAGCTCTTTTTCCACGGTAAAAAAACACAAACTCGTCCACTTTCAACAGCTGTCAAAACAAAACTACTCGATAAATCTATCTGAAATGTTGACAGGCGCCGTTCTAAATATGGCCTTAAACAATGATTTGCATATTTTGCGTCAGTGCTGCTATCAGTCACAAAACACGGGTATTTATTATGCAGATCTGGTAATTGGATGTCGGTCGATACATCGTTTATGATTTATATGTACGATTGGCGAAGGAATTCGGAGAATTAATACTACTACTAAGAAAATGGAAGAGCACATTCTGTCGGGTTAATCTAGATGGAAAGTGACGAGAGACCAACTTCAGTTGACTAGAATAGTCAATATGTCCCTATTGTAACTTAAATAGTAATATTTGATAATCACCTTAATCTTAACTCTAAAACTTAAGGCTCCAAATTCTCCGAAAACAATTCGTTCAAGAATGTTCGACCGGTTTCTCCATATTTCTAGTGATTATGGTTTCCTCGAAAAAAGTCCAGTTATTTCTAGATTCATGTGTAGTTATCATTGTTTTTAGAATCTCGTGATATATTTTATATATACAGGGTGTAACAAAGCTAGTCCACAATACTTTACTGATGGACTCCACCCTGTATACAGTTACACCCTGTATATCTAACTAAAAAAGAGATAATTACGTGTTGTTTTGTTTACTAGACACTTGCAAATATCTAAATTGTATAACTATTTGTTAACTTTTCCTGTATTAACACAGATTCTTATAATGAGACGAGCATGGTCAAACCCATATTGTGAATAACCTCTGCATATGAACAAGATAAATAATAAATAACTATAATATATTTATTGTATATGTTGTATATATATATTGTCTTACGCAGCAATAAGCAAAAAAATTAATGCAGTCATCATCATTACTAATGGGAAATTTTATAGGACGTATAACTTAACTGGAAACATGGTTGTGGAAGGGATATATAAATAAAATCTAGAATTCAGCCCATTTTAAATTAGTAATCCTCGGTGACTGCATTCAAAATATTTTTTTAATTTTATTGATATTGCTACAATATAAATCATTTGCGATGTTGTTGTATATTAATTTTTATTTAACTTAATTAAATATATGTTACAAATACAAATATTCCATATTTAAATTTTAAATTGACATTTTTTAAAATACTGTGTAGTCATGTATACCTCATCAGTAAAGAGAAGCTCTTAGGTCTGATGAGGGAGCCTTAGTTCTTACTTTATATATAGATACGTCATTTAATAATATGGTAATAAAAGGTAATTTGATAATGAAATGTTGAAGTATTTTGAAAAAAGCTGTAAGTTTAAATGATTTATGAATTTCAATTGGATTTTAGGAAGGTTTTAATTTTTTTGATTTGCTCTGTAAGGTTACTGATGCAGCGTATCTCGATAGGTAAATTACTGTAGTAGTTAATGGCTTTATAAATACAGTGATTCTGCTTTGGGTTAATTTAAATGTAGACATTATGAATGGGTTTCCATTTCTCATAAGCTTGAAGAATTCCTGGTTTTCTGTAAGGTTTTTTTCTTTGCATATTTTCAATATGGAAACTTGATAGAAAATATCATTCACGTTTGGTATTGGAAACAATTTAAAAAGATCTTTAGTTGAAATGTTTTCATTTTTTAAAAAATAATTACAGTATTTGTCATGCCTTCATTTACCATATGCTTATATGTGCCCCATTTACTGAGCAATTTATGAGGTGAGTACTTTATGTAAAAGTAATTTTTCTGTCTAATGCTGTCATTAAATACATCGATACGATCGCTCAGTTCATTTAAAAGTTGCTTTTTAACACTACGCGTTACGGTGTGCCTATTCATTACATCCGTTCCGCATGAGATATGGAATAATATATGAACCTAATATTATTTTAACATTATTTTACAAATAATCATGTCAGATCCAATTACATCGTTAACATTTTTCGAAAACTTCGTCGCTTGAAATCGAACTAAAGTAATTATTTCACCGATAGAAATGCAAATGAAAAAATACGGAAATATGATTATCTCAAAACAACTTTTATTGGAGTTGTGACATTTTTCACGAAGAGAAAATAACGTTATCTGTTGTATCAGAGTTTTACTAGTTACGCGTAGATGGGGTAATATTTTCAATAGCTTTTGAAGTTTTATTGTTATAAGTTTTCTTTCTTTCGTATTTATTAGAATAGTGTACGTGTACACTGACCTTTAGGAGTCGCCATCTTGAATGTGGAAGTTGTTTTGAAATTTGTAACGCGCTGTTGGGAATCTCATTAGCATTTAAACATCTTTTTTGGTAAGACTAATAGTGCGCCATTGAAAGCTTATTCTTAATGGAGTAGTTTAATGTCTTTTTAATGTGATACATATATGTATCTTACAAACCATGAGCGTGGAGAACTCTGTCAGAAAGTCAGCTGCTGTGACGTATATGTATTAGTATTCGCCTGATACCTACTGCTTTAGTATTAAGGCTATACTGTATTGCAAAAAATAATTTCACTGTGCAGGTAATTTTTTTTAATTATCGCATTGTACAGTCGACAACTGACGAATATTGTTACAATATTGTAACGAAATGGCAAAAGAGATTATGTACAGAATTTCTCGTAATATGTCAATGACGACAATAACATCGATATCTCTAGAACTTTCCACTTAATTTAGGAACACACTATAAACGAAAACCCTAGAACCTTCTCCTAAACACTAGAATACTATAAGTGGTTCGATAATTCAGTTTTAGGATATAAATAGCGTGGATCTAAGCCGCCGCGCAGAGTGGTCATTTTATAGTTCGTTCAGTGCAAAATCGGTGCGAAAGCGCCAGACGACGCCGAGTATGGCCAGTCGTGAGAGAATCGAAACGATAAATAAAGCGAATAGTCGAGTTAAGTAACCGATTGGCGAAATAAATAAATGATATGTGCGAGAATGGAATATTCTAGCAAGTGATAAAAACGTGTTACCCAGCGATTATATGTATTGCGAAATATTGTAATTAAAAGAAAAGCGTTAAGTTTGAAATGACTTTGTACATTGAATAGTTAATATTAATCATTATTTTATAAATCGCTAGTAAATTTCCAGTGTTTACATTTTCCCCCGCAGCCACGACATATGACAATACGATAGTAGATGGATTTATATGTTTGATTTAATCTAAGGGAATGAAATAATATAAATCAAGTTTGAAAAATAATATTATAAAAAATAATAACTACGGAACACTTCTCACATGTCGGTGGATACTTCCATTATTTATTGTCGCCGGTTTTGCTGAAACGCCACACTGGTCGCTCCTTGTCTCTGGTTTCACCTCGCTTACAAAAACGACTGATCCGCGAAGCGGTGCTTTCGCTCTTATATAGAAGTCATTTCGCGAAGTTTCGAATATAATCGGGATGTTTCTTATTTATTCCCGTGTATCCTAGACACCACCAGCAATTTATAATTTACTGTAAAATTCTTGATTACATGTAATTAAGAATTAAGTTAACGTACTGTCACGAACAGTACGTTATCTTTTTTCCGTAACGCTATTACGTCAGCTTTATTTTCACTACGCCGCGCCGCCCCAGCGTAGAATGCAATAATCTAATAGAGACGGGAAAGCGCACTGAAGACAAACTTACACTAAAGCGCTCGTTCCGAAATGCGTCTTTTAATTCGATCGGAAAAGTTCTCTCGCGTCCCGCAAACTATAAACAATGTACTGCGCATACCGCGGGTGCGTTCGCATCGTTCAGGCGGTGAACTTTGTCTTTGAACTGTCAATCCCGACATTCCGCCCGTCGGATTGTTGGGCCAACTTAAATGGCGGCCATTCTTGCGGGCCGCGTTCGGTGATTCGCCGGATGTACGCCGATTAATAATCGGCGGCGCCATCGACCGCCATTCTGACATATTGTTGCTCCAACACTCAAAAATAGGCCCACGTAATTACTTAATTAATTGACATTTATGACTTTTGCAATTTTATATGAGACCTTTGGACAGTTATGGTGATTTTAAAATTTAAACATTATTATTGCAACATTTTGATTGAGGGGAATATGGAGAATAAGAAATTAATAAATACTTGTCATTAATAATGTGGATTGTCCTGATTTATTGTCCTGTTGTATTGATTTTAATGTACCAACTGGTACATTAAAATCAATATTATCAATATCAAATTAGGCTGCAAAAAAACTCGGTAATCAGTAGGATCATAAACTTATTCATGCAATACGAGAATTCCTTTGGCATAGACTTGTTCGCAGACACAAAATGTATTCTTAAGGAAAAACTAATGAATTCATAGACTCGAAATCAATGTACAGCGTACAACGCGCGCGCACACACACACACACACACACACACACACACACACACACACACACACACACACACACACACACACACACACACACACACACACACACACACACACACACTCACACACACACACACACACACACTCACACACACACACACACTCACACACACACACACACACACACACACACACACACACACACACTAAACCATCACCTTTAAGTAAGTAATTTTATAGATATTATTGTAAGCGATTAATAGATGTATAGAGCAGATATTATTCAAATGTTTTAATCTTTTTATTTGTAAAACAACTTCATGCGTTGTATAATTAAAAAAAAACTTATGACAAGGAGCACAAATTACATTCTATTTTTTAATGTCTACACATAAGATGGTGCAATGTCACATTTCAACATCCAACAGTTGTGCAGTAATGGCATATAAATAATTTTATTCGAATAAGTAGGTATATAATTATTTTATTACATAGATGGATTGTAATGTCTGGGTTTTCTTGAAAAACGCCTGTTTATTTGATATCTAAACATTTTTATTTTTATTTATTTATTTAATGTTTATGGAAGACCAACAGCACAAAAAAGCATAGAAAACATTGATACAATATAGATGGCCAATTACAGGTCTCCACATTTAGAAATATGTCAGTAATGATAAATATTTATGATATACTAAGGCATATTAATTATATAGAAAGAAAGAATAAAAAAATTAAACAAACAGAAATATGTCACATTACTTAAATCATTACGTAAACCGGTCAAATCTTGAGTTTTGTCTAAAATATAAGTTATTGATGAACTTTTTATTAAAAAAAGTACTAATGCTATTTTAAAAGTTAGTAGTAATCAGTTTGTTTCACACAAAGCTGCTGATTTTTTCATCAAAAGAGTTCAAATATTAAATTAAAGCCAACATTTTTGTCACAACGATAGATATTTTGACATTTCACAGATGTCTTGACGTTCCTCTGTATTTGAGCGTTGGAATAACAATCACCAAATAACAATATAATCATTTTCACAATAGGTCAGATTGCAATGTCACAGTTTCGGCCACACGCGCCACCCGGACGGTGGATTCAATTAAGGGCGGACGGCGGGTGCCGGCCCGCTAAACGAATCAACATCGAAGGCCCCGAAATGATAACTACCCCCGCCCTTAACGAAGGGTGACGACATGTTTGTACTGACGATTAAGGCACGTTTATCTTTGAACGTGTTTTAAACCGACGCCGTAATTTTCCACGTATCTGTTTGTTCAGGTGGTCGTTGATCATTATAGGCGGACATGTAGCCGACAAAAAAAAAAAACAAATTCGAATTTTTTATTATTCAATTATTCGATAATTTTATTGAACTCCTATTTTTTATTAAAAATTAATGAGTTTTCTCATTGAATTATTTATTTATTAAAAAAAAGGCTTCTTTTAATATAAATACCATGTGTTCTATACGTGTATTATTAAAATAACGTAATATTATTAATTAATTCTTTATAAATCACTTAAATTCATCCCTATTAAAAAATAATTCGAGTGTAGACTTAATTTATGATGTAAATGGGTGCAGTAGGTTGGAAGCAATACTGTATGATATCCTCACACAAAAAAATACTTTTTTGATATATGTCTGATTTTAATATCGTTTCTGATAGATATGTTATTGCTTTGGTTGTTCGTTCACCTCTTGTAAAATATCGTATAAATTTGTCAATGTTTTAAATTGCAATTAACAACCCCTAAAAGGTTTTCTAAAAATTTAGTTTTTATAAATGGTAAAATATTTATACCTACATTAAATGAAATATTATTTAAATACTTGTTATTTGCTACACGGTTGTTAAATCTACACTAGAGATTTTTTTCTTCATCAAGTATTATTTTATTACTTATCAAAATTCAATTTACTTTTTGTAATGACTAAACTTTGCCTTTTAGGTGCAAGTGAAAGATAAACATCAAGAAACAGTAAAGCGTGTGTTTGATCCCTGATCGGATCTGGTCTGAATGATTCTCCTTGATAACAATGATCCTCTTGATGAAGTATTCTCAGTTTGATCCTTTGCTCGGATCTGCAGATGAGTCTCAAAATAAAAAAAACTGTTTCTCTTTTCTAGCCTTTATTGCTACTGACACATTCAACAATATTCAAAGGGCAATAGATGGCGCCTTCCTACGATTTTGCAAATAATTCGAGCGCTATCCGCTAGATGGTGCTCTATAAAAAAATTAACATGCGACTCTTGTCTCTGTTTCTGTAGTTATTTTCTCGATAATTAAACATTTAAGATTTCAATTCATCATTTTTTGTTCAGACAGCTTGTACAGGTCAATTTTTTGGTCACGGCATTACAGTATTGTTCCATGCGCGTGTGTGTATTTTATCGATATCTATCCGAGAAAGAAACAAAGTTATGTGACCGATTCACGCTAGAAGGTAATGTAACAACACATTTGACGTCAGTGACGCACAGACTCGGTTATGTACACCGCGTGCAGTTTAAAATAAATATTAACTGTGTACATTGATAATAATATTTATTACATTTTTCTAACTATCTGAAATTAATTGAAGGCTATCCATTTTATTAATATTTAAATTAAAATTTATATTCTTCATCTAAAAGTTTCAGCTGATGAAGGATATCGACAGTCATGATTATTATTTCATTCCCTAAACATAAAACAATATATCATTAAACAAATCCTTGTACAATTGCAATGTAATACTGAAAAATCTAAAGTAGCAACAGATTCGTCGGTGGCCGACTGTACAGTAACGTGGGTAATGTATGTGTGTATATACATTATGTGGATAGGACAGTAGTAGACGTTATCCACCATATTTTTGGGATGAACTGATACCTTTTTTACCTTTTCTTAATTTGGGTCGAAAATGTAGAAATGCCGTGGGTGCAAAATCTCGGCCATTTGATATACTCGGGCAAGGAATTTATGGATATTCAATAGTACCTAAAGGTTGAATAAAAGAAATTATGTTAATAATAACTCTATTCGATTCAATTTATTTAATAATATGTACATTACAAACTAAGTAATCAAGGCATACATATTATGAAAGTATATATATCAAAATAACAATATTTAATTAATTAAAAACAACATAAAATCTGGCCAAAGGTGTAGGAGAATCTTGCTTTGGAAAACCGCTTCAGACACTTTTGTGTATAGTTTTCTGGGATATTCTGCCGTGTGTATGTGACCTCTCTGGCCAACGTTTCGGATCCCATTGCAGGGTCCATCATCAGGGCTGATGTGGCTTTGACCAGGCGCGTATGAAGAAAGCAATTGAAAGAAAGAAGCAATTGAAATATACAAGCACCCGGTAAACATTAATAGGGATGACGGTCTTAAGTTAAGAACATCGTGGTATCCGGCGCTGCAGGATAAATCAAATAGACGATCCGCACAGTCCGACATCCGTTAGTAGATATATAAAACACTACATGAAGACACACACCTTGCTTTCGACACGGTACTGCAATCCAGTATTTAACATAACACAAACTTGGAGACACCCTGACTTCGGTACGGTATTGCAAGGTAACACTTAACCTACACTTCAACACTCACTCATCACATCAGCCCTGATGATGGACCCTGCAATGGGATCCGAAACGTTGGCCATAGAGGTCACATACACACGGCAGAATATCCCAGAAAACTATACACAAAAGATTCTGAACGGCCGTGAAAACCTAAGGACGCTTCAGACACATTGAAAATATCAATACTCAAAGCGAATCGGTTAGCATAGCGGTAGCTCCTCCAATAGGCATAACCGTCGGTAGGTAGGTCCTGTATATTGGAATGTGAAACAATCTATGCTGACGATGTCTAAGGTAATTATCAGGAACATACAAATCAATGCTCTGCATAATTTCAGTATTGTCGATCATACCGCGCAACAATCGATAAAAATGTGTAATCAACTACACATTCCTTCTAGTCTCTAAACTATTATAGCCAAGCATACCCTGGAGAAACTCGGTTGGGGAGAGCCAAGGATAATGACCAGAAACCATAACTAAAATGGTGAGCAGAGGCGACAGATACAGCACATCATAAGAACGAAGTATGATCGCCCGAGAAAACATACAGAAGCTGAGTACAAAGGCATCGCCTTTCTACTTTTTGTTCAAAGCGTTACGAACAGAATTGCCAAAGCTCTCTAGAAAAGAGACATAACTGTTTTTGGAACTAAGTCAAAAATTAAGGACCTATTGAGATCAGCGATAGATTGAAACCCCTGAGAAACAGAGGGTGCGTATAAATTTTTGTGTACTTATTGTATTTTTCTACGTACTGTACTCTATTTTTTTATTAGATATTCTGTTAACCAACATTTTCTTTCTTTTCGATTTATTTTTTCTGTGATTTCATTATTTGTTTGTAATGTGTACTTTTAATGGCCGCGTATGTTTCTAAAAAAAGAACAAAATAAAAAATTCTTACTTCTAGTTACTTAGTTACTACCTACCCGTCACATATACCTACGTACTCCTGTGAAATTGGGGTTTCTTTTTATAGGAAAAAAGTTCTATTATATTGCTGATCTAAGTGATCATCAATGATAACTTGTAAATGAAAAATAAAATAATCTACATCTAACATGATATTCGAAATTCATCATTGGCTTAAGCGGATCACGTCAATCTCCTAATCAAATATAAAAAAATCATATAATAAAAAAAATTTCGAAAGACTGAACTTTTCTGACAACTTTTATATTTTAGTAATGGAAACGTACCCACTTATAGACGCGGACAGTACAGTAAGAAAAAGTGCTTTGTCATGAAATCCAATTAATTTCTCCCAAAGCTCACAAAAGATTACCGGATTGACGTTGACTCTTTTTGGCAGAACACACATTTGGGTTATATGGCGAAGAAAAACATGTGTTCTTAAGAATCTCAAACAACCACGTTGCAATGTTTTTTCTGACAAAGTACTTTATTTTGCTAATACAGTTTTTCATTATCACGTAGCTACGATCTATCTTTGTCTTCTCAAGCAATAGTTTTCACCACTACCTTATGTCCTTTGTTCCTGTTGGACAATAAGTCCTCCTTCCGTGAACATCAAGTTTTCTTATGTCAGTTTGTACATCGTGAGTAAAGGGTTTGTTAAGGATGTGCACGTGCACGGCACATCGGCGATAGCGGAACAAAGAAAGGAATTACTTTTTATTTATTTGTATATTAAGGAATCTTTACAGTTTTTTAAACATATACCTAATGTAAAAGCAAAGTGTTCATTTCATAGACCAATTAAAAAGATTCAGAGATGTTTCACAGATTCACAGAAGAACAAAGTTAGATAAGATATTTTTAAGTTAATTATTTTGAATTAATTAATGAATAGTAGTAGGTAAGCAACAAACAATGCTAAGTAAGACTGAATAATGGTAAATGATTGATTGTGAAAAAAGAAAAAGAATATCAAGAAATGAGATAATTAATGGAAGAAAAAGATTGAGGAGTTAGGAGTCAGGATAGATGTAGGGGAAGAGAAGATTAGATATAAGAGTGATTGGTCAAAGTCGACTTGGTACATGTAATCTAAAGCATTCTTTTAAATTCATTAAGACTAATTTTGAAGAGGTCACTATCGATACAATTATTATTGAAAGCTTTGCATGCGCGATATAAAAATATATTTTATGTATGGGATGCTCTATTTCTCGGAACATGAAAGAGCACGTTTTGTTGGGTACGTCTGCAGGGAACATGAAAAGAGATTAAGTCCAGTTGATTGAGACAGTCGAGATAATCCTCTCTGTAGTTAAATAATAGTGTTAGATTAGCATGTGCTCTTCGCTGTTCCAGAGTTTTTATGTTGTGGAAATGTAGTGCTTCGTGAATGAGTTAAAAGTCAAATGATAAGTTAAACCTAGTGTTGAGGTGGCGTTATACGAGAGTATACAGGACTTTTCACCAATTTACAACTTCTGTGCTCGCGCTTCTGGGAATTCTTCAAATCAGGAACGTTCCTTCCAATATTGTGGCTAATATAACACTGTACTTTATTTCTTTTTCACCACTAAAACCCACGGTGTCGCGCGGGTATTTGTTTTTTGTAAAATTTCGAATTAATCGAAAAACGTTGAGCTCTGCTGGAATAGAGAAACCAACTCCAACTGCCCAAAACTCGTTGCTCGCCAGGCGGAAGATTATTAGTTGGTAGGCCTGGAATACGCCTGTGTGCAAAATTTCAGCTCGATTGGTCATTGGGAGGCGGGTGAAACATAGATTATATATTTCGTCTAGACAAATAGACAAACAGGTGAAGCTAATATAAGCGTGGTTAACAACGTTATATCCGAATGATGGTGACCTTTTACAGTTGAATTTGCTGTGTCCAAAGAAGTATTACTTCAAAAACGCGTGCAAAGGAGAATCATTTAAACAATTCGATATAATGCAAGAAGTTTTGGGCAACACACGTGATCTTGCTGAGCCAATGTAAGGCTCAAGGCCAATGAACGTAAGGCTCATTAGCTTAATAGGTTGAAATGTAAACATTGTATAGGGTGGTCCATCCGATACGCCGGATTTAATTTTAATATGAAACATAACAAATAAGTATTCAATTGGGAAATTTTTATTGATTTATAAAATAGACATGTTGAGACTAATTATGGCGTTGACCAAATGACCGCCGCGGCTGATTTGGCCTACCCTGATCCATTTGATAAGATTTTGAAGATTGTTTGCAAGGCAGTTTGCTCAATTTCAGTAATAACGCTTTGGATTACTGTTTTTAGTTCAGGAGTTATTAGTGGTTTGCTAGCATAGACAGCGGAGTTTACAAAACCATGAAGAAAAAATCGCATTGCGAAAAATCTGATGATTTGACAAGGCAAAAATCTTATCAACAAAACCGTACCTTATACCCAGATTAGTGAGGGAGTCCATTGAAATATACAAACATCCCAATTTCAATAGAGATGACAGTTTCAAACTATCAAGTATTTGGCGCCCTGTTCTAACGACATTGATTCAACCCTTGAGAGAAGTCGCAGTAAAATACGCCGACGTAACTAGTACATATTGCACACTGGCGACCTCTGTTGTAGAAGAAGAGAACACTCCACAACAAAGTGCATACAATTTACGCCCTAGAAAGCAGCACCTAATCAGTCCGACCTCCGCCTCCGCGGGTAAAGGTCGTCCTCTTGATGACGTTGGATAAGTATCCAACGAAACGTTAAGATTCGCTTCTCGGTAATACATACGGTGCGTATAAAATATCCGAAATTACAGTTAAATATGAAATATGTATATCAAGAATTCCACGAAATTTTCGAACAGTCTCAGCATTATTTTCGCCAAATTTGTAAATTTTTTAACAATAAAATAAGCTATTCTTATAGCAATACATTTTTAATAACTTCAGTGGCAAGCAGGTGATAAAGGTTAAACTTCAGGATTGCCAAATATAATATAAAAGAATTTATATTATATTTGGCAATCCTGTTTTTACAGGCCAATATTATTTATAAAATAATTTAAATCCGACGTGATAAAGGTTAATCTTCAGGATTGCCAAATATAAAAAAAGGTGATAAAGGTTAAACTTCAGGATTGCCAAATATAATATAAAAGAATTTATATTATATTTGGCAATCCTGTTTTTAAAGGCCAATATTATTTATAAAATAATTTCAATCCGGGTACTTACAATCCGATGGGCCACCCGATACTTACGTAACATTGGCATCCTCCTGAGAAGGGCCGAATATTTGTCAAGATTAATGTTGTGACCATGTTTTGGTGGGGTCGTGCATCCACCTATCCTGAAGGATGTCTAAGGAGCGTCTACCCAGTCTGAAGGACATATTATATCGTTATTTTTACGCCGTGAAGAATGTTATGATCCCCAATTGACGTCTAAGAAATGGAAGTGGCGAAATGCGAAGAAATATCATTTTTAAAATTGTTCAGTGAATTTCAAAGCTTTGGTGCTATTTTTCGTAGCACTTTTACGGTGCGCTGGTTCACGACAGACTCATATATTTATTTTTAAAAATAATATAAATGATTTATTCATGAAAATTAATTTAATAATTTTATGTATTTGTTATACTAAAAATAATAAAAAATCTTACTCTGGTTACCTAAGATAATCAATTAGTATATATAATTAATAAAAATGGTAAAAGTGATAATTTTAATACTGAATTGAATGGTTGTCGTTTTGATACAAAATAAATAGATAATATGTTAAATAAAAAGTATAAGAAGTTTTTAAAATCTTTTGTTGACCCTCCATTATTTGATATTGAGAAGCATTAGAGAAAAAACTTATTTATAAATAATCAAATTTCAAATTCATAGTTAAATAAATCCCGAACTCTATTCAACCAGCTTTCTATACGGATAATAAATTAAAAATATACACATGAATTAATAAGGATAAAGATGATTGTTATTATTTTTATATTGAAAAACCTTAGAAATTTTGATGTTAAGTTAAGATTTGAAGTAAAGGAACACTTAAGATGTTTAAGTAACAATAAATATTTTGAATTCGCGGATCATCTTTTGCTTATGGATCATTCTTTTGGTACAGCATACTCATCACATTAGTCCTGATGATGGACCCTGCAATGGAATTCGAAACGTCGGTCAAAGATGTCAGATATTCCCCGCAGAATATCCCATAAAACTGCACACAGAAGACTGTCGTTTCCTCCAGAATCAGATAAAATCCAGACTACTATCAAGAAATATTAAAATATTTGTGATAGAAACGCTCATCTGAGGTGTGTTCATATACTATTGTAATATGTACTTGAATCTTTTTAACTGCATATCTGTCTTATGTGATTTTTTTTATTTAAAATTTTGCATATTTTGTAAAAATCTATAATGGCGTTCAATAAGTAAATAAATAAATATGTAGCAGAGACGTAGGTACTGACTAAAAGGAAAGAGCGAGTACTGGGCTTTTTTTTTTGAAAATTTGAGGCGTATCTTTGGACTGGTTCTAGGAAATGGACCCTGTTTAAGGAACTAAGCGTAACAAAACTGGCAAGACTTCGGTGGTTGTGTCATGTGGAGAAAATGACTGAATAACATAAATTGAAGTCCCCGCTGAATACATGACTAACAGGGCGAATGAGCTTAGGGGAAGGATCGAAGGACAAAAAGGGAGTGATATTACTTAGACGATACAGTATTAGTGGCTAACAGTGAAGCTGATCTACAGTGCCTGGTATCCAGAATGTCCGATGTATGCATCCAGAGTGAACTTATGAAGAAACGTCAGCAATTCGATAGTGATGGTGTTCAAGAGAGAATAAAGAATAGCTAAGTGTGATGTAATTGTAAACAACGAATGCTTAGAATATGTGAATGAGTTTGTGTACTTGGGAAGTGTGTTAAGTAGAGACTGCAAGGCTGAGAACGATATCAAAATGAGAGTGACTGCGGGTAACAAAGTAAATGAAGCTCTGAATACCATTACTGCCTATAAAAAGCAAAGTAGCAAGACTAGCGGTATATAATGGCGTTCTAGTGCCAACTCTGATGTATGGAAGTGAAGTCTGGAATTAGCAAAAAAGGAATAAAAATAAACTGAATGCGGTTGAAACGCGGTCACTAAGGCGCTTTTGTGGAAAATCTTAGGTCGATAGAGTGAGGAATGAACAAATTAAAAGTCAATGTAATGCTGGCTGTAGTGTGGTAGACAGTATAAGTAAAGGAGTGCTGAGGTGGTTTGGTCGTGTAGAACGTATTAGCGAGGAAATAATGGTAAAGAAAATATACGGGGCGAGTGTTGAAGGTTGAACAGTAGGTACTAGAAGGCGTTCGCAAAAGACCTGGCATGACTCTAAGATACTACAAGTGTTAAAAGGCTGGAAAAGCCTCAAAAACCATAGAACATGCGTGTGAGTTGTTTTTAAGTGCAAAAAGCATAAGTGGACTTTTAACTGGAGAACTGGCTCAAGACCGAGATGAGTGGAGGAAGAATCTCGAGTCTTTGAGAGGTCAAGACCCAGCAGAGGTTGTAGAGCTAAGAGTGATGATGATGATATCGATTAACATATTAATGCAATACAGCTAGGAATATGAAGTGTCGTATCTTATAATCCCACCCCTAAGAAACTGAGATATTACGTTTTTGTACATAAATGCGTGTGTGCGTATACACAGAAGGATTGGTCCTTGAATGAATGCGACAAATAATGATATTACAAGATTATTCCCCTCGGTCCTCATCCGGAACGGCGCACAGCCTCCACCCCACCCTAACGTGGACCCGGCCCCGCGAGAGGTCATAAAACGAGAATAACACAGAATTTACAACCCTGCCCAGAGAACGGTTCAAATCGGGAGCTGCTCAGGGTGTTGACACGGTAGGATACTTCATGCGGTACTCTAAGATTGCCTGTGTGGTCAAGGATTTAATCAAATTGATGACGTGCCATTCTGATTAATAAAATGCACAGGGCCGGAGTAGTCTGGAGTCTGTTAAATAGGGTTAAGAGTAAATCTGCAATAGGTAACGTTATAATGAACCCCTGAGATAAATAAATGAAATGTCGATGCAAAAAAAATATCATCAGATGTTTAGCTCTTCATCTTCACTAGCAGTTAAGCGATCAGCGGTAGGTGGCAGCAGCGCGGCAATTAGTGCTCGCTGCGCGACCATTGGTGCCTGAAAATGACTATCAGCAGTGCGGCTATAATTGCCCGCTACGGGGCAATTATTGTCTGCAATTGCCTATCGACTGTACTGGCCTCTATGTGGGCGATAGTGGTCACTGCGCGGCTATTAGTATTTGCTATCAGCTATCATTCTTACCTAATAAAGAAAATGATCCGTTGCTGTGAATGCTATCCACTTTGAAATATTTCAAAAAAAGTGTATGTTCTAACCTATAAATTAAACGTCAAAAATTTAAATGCCGCAGAAAAAATTATCTGTCACCTGGGTTCTTAAAAAAAAACCATAAGATTTTTTTTTTTATGCTGACAATTGAAAACAAGGCAATACTGTACAGCAGATGTAGTGCAATTATAATAAAGATTCATTTTTCGTATTACCTATTTTTATCAATGACTAGCTGTTCGTACCCGGCGTTGCACGGGTTAAGGATTAAGTTGAAAATAAAGTTGTGGGGGAAACAAAGGTTTGATTCGAACGGTATAGATTTGCATCGAAAATATATCAGGGGGAGGAGGAAAGGTAAAAGGGGAGGGAGAAAGTGTCACCATTGTTACCTGCCGGGACCTAAAGAAAAAGTTTACAAATTTTGAGTCCGATCGGTCGAACGGTATAGATTTGCAAGAAAAATATATCAGGAAGAGGGAAAGGAGTAAAAGAGGAGGGGGAAAATATAGCCTATATTACCTGCCGAGTCCTTAAGAATAAGTTTCCAAATTTTGAGTCCGATCATATCAGGGGGAGGGGAAGGGGTAAAAAAATAGGGGGAAATGTCGCCTATGTTACCCTCCGGGTCCTAAAGCGTAAGTATGCAAAGTTTGAATCGAATCAGATGAACAGTATAGATTTATATATAGAGAACAGACAGACATTGAGTTTTATAGGTAAACGATTGATTGCTTTCTTATCATAAACGTGCATAAACTATCTAGTTTTAACATTTAAAAAAAAAGTCAAAATTCGAGATATCTTATCGTAATATTGAGCCCGCGATAAGTAAAAGCTCACAAGAGCGTTGATGGGAGTAAGTAAATACATAACTAAATAAACAGTCGACTGACACAGCGCCAGAGGATTGCGGAGTTATATCATTCGGAATACGCTCGCGCGCGGCTCGCGCCCGCCGGCCATTATTAAGAGTGTGACGTACAAACGGCGCGAGAAATGTACATCAGCCCGGATAATTACTCCCGGCGAGTGCGGGGGTATCCGCGGCGAATAAAGGTTTTCAAAAAAGAAAAGCACTTTTGGAACGAAAACTAATCTATCATTTTTCTTTTTTAATTCTTCCCGGGCGTGTCGGCGGCGCCATCTAGCGGGCGGCCGCCCGGAGCTGCGGGCGCGGCCGGCAGATGCCGCCGGAGCGCCCGCCGCGGCCGGTGTTGCCAGACTGAAGCGGAATGCAATCAAAAATGTCGTAAAACAAAGCCTTTTATATCCGGTGTATATTTTAAACAAGAGCTACTTAATTCAGGATACATTATAGAAGTCTCACAGAGACGAAGGTGATTTATATATGAGAAAATTGGGCGGAACTGGCTTAAGTGATCACTATACACAATGCGACGTTCACCAATTCCACACATTATCAGATTTTGAAAGTTCTATGGTGTGATATTCACACCACACACGAGAATCTTAATTCTTTTTGGTGAGGTATATATAACATATAATAATAATTTGATTAAAGTTTATATAAATTAACTTTGTAAACACCACTTATTTATTGAAAAAATTCAACATGTTTCGAAGCCAATGGCTTCTTCGTCAGGATAACAAAAATAAAATTTTCATTAAGGTCTTACGTTTTATAAAAGTTGAGTCAGATATATTAAAAAAATTGCGAACCTCGATTTCTTTTACTGTTGACTTTCCACCCAAAGCGTAATTTTTTTTATTAAAAAAAAAACTAAACAAAAAATATATTGTTAAGTGGGGTTTGTTTTAGTTTTTTTAATTTTAGTTATTTTAGTAGTGGGTTAATATTTTAGCTTTCGACATCCATAGATGAAATATAAAATTCGTCTCATTTATGTACGTTTCGAAATATTTTGCATTGAACCCTTAGAGTAGGTTTGTAGGTTGTAGGTAAGATTGAACCTACAAAGACCGGTGTCGTCGACTTTGATGGTCGACAATAATTAGACAAAACAAACCCTCGTCTAGGGGCGTTCCAAGGTAATGTTCTGTGTTTTATTATCACCATTACTTAATTGCTTTGTTCCTATTGGTCGGTGTTTTACTCACCATTAGTTGGTATACTTATGCGTTACCAAATTGTCCTTTTACTCACTGTTTTAGTGACATTTTTATTGGAGCTACATTTGCAAAGTATTATTGGTTTGATGCTTAATTACACGAAATTTATAAAACTATATTCGTACATAACAAAAATGAAAACAAAGTCATCAAAAACAATGATAATTATTTCAAAAGTCCGTTCGCAACTTTCTATTCAATATTTGATATCATTTCGTTTTCAAAATTAGTTTGATTTCAAAATCACTAAATAAAATGAAAACATACAAAAATAATAACTCATAAACACGAATATTTAAGAAAGAAGAGTATATAGTGTCTCGCAGACAAGAGATTAGTTGAAATTAGTGCAAAATTGCATGAATCAAAAAACACTGCTCTGATTTAACTTGTATCCGGTAATTTTTGGTTAATTAATAAAAATGTAATTTGTCTCCCACAGTCTCGATTCCATGACAATATAATATGCACACAGTTATGTTCATTTGTTCCAGAATAAATACACATTTATATTTAGACTTATTAAGAAAGAACTGAATACGTATGTATAAAATGTTGGCTTTATTTTTTAATCATAATTTACAGCAATATGTACGGGAAATTATTAAAGGCAATCTCATTGTTCCAGATCGCTAGCTAATTAAGGGTTGTGATATATTTACATCCCTTTGAATGTACAACTTGTTACCACATGGTTGGGGGAATGTTATGAAATCAAGTTTGATGTTATTATCATCACTGACAAGCTGATCTTAATGAAAATTCCCTTGAAATATATAAGCGTATTAACAATATATAAGTTTGGAAGATTTGGATTATCAATGTAACTAACTAACATTCGGTCTCTTTTTATGTGAACTATTTAAATGCGGCTTTGAAGTTTCGCGATTTATTTTCTAATTATATAAGTAATCTGACAAAAATAAATGAAAAGAAAATAACAAGATATATTACAGATGTCTCACAGATGCGAAAATATATGTTTTATGGGAAAGTAGGTATGGAAGATGGCCCTGTTAAATGCCGCAACAACCGTAGAACGTGTATGAGAAGATGTATGAATGTGGCCGAAGCAAAAGTGGTGTGCCAGGATAGAAGAGTGTGGCGTTAAATCCTCTCTGCCTACCCCTGCGGCGAAACGTCGTGATGGTTAGTTAGTTAGTTAGGTATGGAAGTCTTAGGGTGTTCATAGGACTTACAAAGTATTGTACGGCTGGCTTAAGTGATCACTTTACACAATGTATTGTTCACCATTTCCACCCATGATAAAATACTACATCCATGAAATTTTTGGAAGTTCTATATATATTAAAATTTTACAAACCGTTTTTATTATCCTTAGCGCGACCCAAAGACTTTCATACAAAATAAAAATTCGCCTCTATGAGACATCTTTAATATATCTTGATTAATGATGTCCCTGGGACAAGATGTGTTCTAAAAATTTGGACAAACTCAAAATATTCTAAAAAAAATAACACTTTATCACCATTGAAAAATCACTAAAAACCAACAATTTTAGAATATTTCTCATGTTTGAGCGAGCAAAAATAAACTCAAATCGCAGCTTTTCCGCATTTCCTAGGTGTAACTTTTTCTATTACATTAATAAATAGATTTTTTTTTTCACTATACCATTTCACCATAATGACACACCCAGTAAATATATGGACACTTCGAAAGAAGGCAAGATGATATTTATCATACTGTTGGATATTTTCATATATTTATCATCATCGTTATTGGTCATCTCTGATTTTGTTTGTCCATTTTTCTCCAGAGATTTGTTTCACATCCCGCATTTTTTAATAAAAATGTACTTAAGTAAAATAATCAAAATTTATCCTTCTTGTTAAACACGTATTTTTATTCTAATAAGTCAACAACATTTTTTATAGATTAAACAAGCAATAAATAATTGAACAAAGATGCTATCCCTTGTCGAAAATTTATTTTTAAGGGTAGTTTTAAAATACAAAATCGCACAAAATTGTTGTGGAAAATTTTCTGCGGCTTATCTCATAATCTTTCAGCCTCTTAAATTAAAATTTCCAGTACATTACCTGCTAATATTTTCAACATTTTTATATTTTTTACAACGCTCCCATTTTTTATCGTCTCTCTTATATTGCGGGTGTTTAATTATAATATTTTTATTTATTTATATCGTCACGGGATCGAAGCATTTGAAGACAAATGAAATACGTGAATTTAAAATATGATTTTTATTTTAACTTTGTACCTACTACACACACACAAGATGATTTATTAATTATTATTGTAACTTTGGGAGAAGCAGTCCTTCTCATCATCAGGTAAAGTTAAAAACTATCTTACATACAAATATTCTAACAGGTCATGGAGGCACGCGGTGTGGAGGGGGTATTTTTAGGTAATAACGGAAAAAGCTCGAAGATCGGTGAAGTGGATCAAAACCTCATTTTGTATCACCAAATATAAAAAAAAAATTGTGTTCAAATTCAATATTCCGTGGATATGTCAATATTCTAACTTTTTTACTTTCTTTACATAACAAAATACATAACATAAGTTTACATTTTTAACCCAATTTTTTTCCATATGAACAATACGAATAAGTGTCACGAGCAAAATTAAACAATTATTAATTTTGGGTAGGCAGTTTGTTAATGGTTATAGCATAAACTTCACTCCTTATAATTTTATCTGGATCGCATTTCCCTAGAGAAAGATAATAATAGCTTTCGTAATTAACAATCCAATTAAAAGAGGAATTAACAATCCAATTAAAAACACGTAAAGTTCGTAGTGTACACAGGTTTGTTTTACAGTTTTCAGAACGTAAAACGAAATCGGACTAATTAATTAATCTATGGATGGATATATTTTTTAATTAAAAAATCTTAAACTAGTGCTTTTTCTTCTTATTTCTCATCCCCTGTTTGCATTATTCTATCGCTCGTGCGCTCTCCACTCCTTAAAACCACTGGTAATGAATGGGCTTGCACATTCTGTCCAGCTATGTTCAATTCAAGGTATACAACAGAAACAAAAGAATTGCCATCAATGACAGTTCAACGGATATGAAAATCTAAAACACACATTAAGTACCCACGTTCGAATTACATTTCGCTTGTATAAAAAACAGGTAATAATGCAGTGAGCACATATTTAAAGCACCATAATAACATATTATGAATTTGATCACAATTGTATTATGTAAAATACGTCAACAAATATAAAATTAAAACAAAAATAGCAGCGCCTATAGCACATGCAATTTTCATAACACCATTTTCAAATAACGTGATGTCGTCACTTATAAGAATTGCTATTGGTCTGTCGTGAATTCATCCCATCCTCTTTTTATACTTCTCCCTGCCACCTATCCCGGTTCATCCGGGGTCGGGCCTCCTTGTACGAAGGCGCCAGGATTTTCTGTACTGGGTTGTCACATAGTATAAAAAACAAGACGCACAGCTCTTGACATTGTTAACTTGTACAAGATCTATCAAAACCAATTTAATTGTCCACCCCTTTTATCACTTATCAACATCCACGTCCCAGCAAGAGCTACCAGAACACAGTGCATCTTCCACATTCCTGTGGCTCGCACCAACTACGGATTACGCTCCCCCATAGTGAGAATGTGCCGAGTCTACAACGACTTGTTCACCGACATCGATATCTACCATGTGTCTCTTTATCACCTAAGATCACAAGTGAACATAATTCTGCGACGCAACATTGAATTAATACTTGATTAATAACTGAATACTGATTCATTACTTCAATGCAAGATATAAATAAAGTAAGGAATACGTATACTTTATTATTGTTATTTACTTTATTTTGGGGAAAAATAACAGCAAATCAACATCATAACAAATATAAAATAATGGTTTATAAAATTATGCCAATTACAAACTTTCCACTGAATATAGTAATTTAATTTAATTTAACTTAATTTAATTTAATTTAACAGCGAGTGGAGAGGGTGGACGGGAATGTGGGACGGGAATAGAAGGGAAGATATGTTGTACGAATAAGTTTGGGTGCGGTTGTGTAGATATTGTTTGTTTTATGTTTCTTATCGTTGAGTTGAAAATATCAATGTGGTGATAGTATGTGTTAAATGAATTAGTGGATCTGTACATAAAGGAGTTTTGATTTGAGTTGGTCTCATCTACTCACTACTATTACAATTGATGTCTTTTATTTTAACATGCTTAAATAATTATTATGTACTACTTCAAAATTATTTCTATCATGAAATAGCTTAGGATATAAGTAAATATGTTAATTACTAACTATTTACACTCTCATATATTTATATATATAATTTTCTTATATCTGTTAATATTTCCAAATAAATAAATGGGAACATGTTGTACTATCAGCTCCCTCTCAATATTAGTCCACCATGTTGCTGGGGGTCTGCCTCTACCTCTGGGTTTAGTTGGGATGTTCAGCGACTTCTTCTTCTTCTTACCGAGAAATCTTCATCTATACATGACGTGACCATACCATCTCATTCTGCTTTCTTTCGGCTTTTCAGCTATCGGTTCCACTTTGAAAGACCCTCTGACGTACTCATTGCGGATTCTATCTGTGCGTGTTATACCGCCTGCCCACCGCAACATCTTCATTTCAGTTGTGTGCAGCCTTTGTTTGTACTTTTTGGATATTGCCCAACATTCTGCACCATACAGAATTGCAGGTGTTACAACTGTTTAATACACGTTGCATTTGGTTCTGATAGGCATTCTTTTATCGCAAAGTATGCCAGAAAGAGATCTCCACTTCAATCATGCTGTACTGGTACGTCGATTTACATCTTCATCTACACGTGCATTAGCCGTAAACATGGATCCAGGGTATTTAAAGTGTGACACTTTGGGTAGCTTTGTCTTGTTGTCTATAAGTACACCATAACCTGGGTCTTCTGTTTCTCTGTAGTCACACCCCCATGTATTCAGTTTTTGTTCGGCTTATTCTCAATCCGTGCCGTTCCAGCTCTTTCACACATGTCCATCCCCATTATAATAATTTAGTTGTATGTCCGTCCGTCTGTCTGTTCTCGTAACTTCGTGTAACGTCGGTTACTTCTTTATAGTTATTAGTATTATTTTTTGTAGTATTTTTTAATAAATTTTTTAAAGGTACCATCATATTTGACGGGTTACAGCTAGCAGTGTTAATAAATTCGTTGCATGATGCGTGCGCATCTCGTCGCATCCTAAAATTTCACTCGCAACTCGTTGCAGGAAATATAACTTTAAAAATAAAATAACGTTCCGCGAACGAGAAGCATTGGACTTGATTTGCAACAAAGGAAGAAATTACTATCAATAGAAGTGTCCCGATGGGAGTTCATCGGATATCATATTTTTCCTTTGTATTTTTTGCGGTTCATGACCGCCTTTACAATCAACCGCCATTTGTCTCCGTTGCGGTCCAATCTGCAGGCCAATCGATCTTCTTTGGTTCCTCTTAATATTGTCCATCCATCTCTGTCTTAGCCTGCCTCTCAATCTAGGTCCTTCTAAATTCTTAATGGAGAGCCCAAAAGTGCCCCTAATTTCAGCTAAGAGGAAAGCACAATGGTTGAATCCAGGTTCTCCCGGTTTCGCGAAAATCTTATGGAGATGAATATTTTATTATTTTTTGCTGGTACTTATTAACATATATTAAACTTATAATAAACTCTATTATAAGTGTATTAGAAAATTTTAGAAAAAAAAAAACTGAAAAAAAAACGCCGGGACTGAGATGCAACTTTTGCCGGTACAAATAAAAAGATCATGTACCTACTCATAAAGAAATTTAATATCTACAATGTTACATATCCGTTTTTTTGTAAAACTGAAAGCAATTTGAAAAAAAATTCCTAGGAGGCGCTCCACAGAAATAGACATACAAACTAACCAACTAACCATCACCCCATTTCATCGCAGGAGTAGACAGAGAGGATAGAACGCCATTTTCCTTTTTTGGCTGATTCACACGGGCCCTCTTTGATGTGTTCCCATGCACTGTCAATATTAAACTCTTCCATACGCTTCTCATTTAACCTTTCAACGGCTTTTCTTCCGAAATTTTCCCCGACCTCTTCGATTTTGACCCAAGTCGGGGCTACCACTGTTTTCTTCTTAGATCGCCATCCATGAAACAGATTCACTCTCGATACTATAAGAAAGTAGTCTATATCAATTTTAGCGCATGATGCAGCTAATTTTTTTTTAACAATTTTTCCTTTGTAATCTATAAAGAGGTAAAGTTTGTGAGTTTGTAAGTTTGGATGTAGGAGGTAATCTCCCAAACTCATCCGATTTCAAAAATTTTTTGACCAATACTTAAAATAGACTTTCAGGGTGGTTTAAGGCTATACCCTTTCTTCAAGTGCTACAGCATGATGTATATGGTTTTTGAAGCGAATTTGTATTTCTTAACACCAAAAATTATATTAAAAAGAATAAGATATTATTATATTAATAGATGTAACCCGTCCAAAATGATGCAACATTGTATTGCGTCTGTGCTAAGCCCTAGTATATATTTATAATATCTTTGTGGTGGTCCACAGAGAGGCGACCGCAGCAACATGCGTAGAGCGGTAGGTTAGAGTTTCCTGGCCCGCGGTTCAAGCCCCATCTCCGGCCGCTTAATTTATTTTTTAGCCTTGAATTCGAACGAAATTACGGACGTTATACGAAGTTTCGTGGACCGACAGACACAGACAGACGGACGGACAGTGAAATTATTATGTTTGATGACAATTGTCAACTAAAGGTTAAATTTAAAAAAAACTTCGAAAAAAGCGAAGTGGATTATTGTGCCTCATCCTAATAGATTTAATATAAAATAAATATATTTAATATAACACTGCGTTTCTGAATACCTATCCCCACCCCTCTGTCTATAACCACACAAAATGAAGTATACTTATTTAATGAACACTGTTTATAAACAACATGGTTTTTGTAACTCCCGAACAACTTGAATTAAGGTATGCTGAATATTTTCAAAGTCTGGAGGCATATCACGCGAAGCGATTATATCAGACAGGGATGAAAACGTTGCTTTAAAACCTCAAATATTTACCAACTCGGGAATCAGCAATTTGGAATCATTCAAGAGCCCTTGACTGCTCCATCTATAATGCTCCTCCAAAAATCAACAAATTAATTGTTATTTTTGAATTCATTTTTCATCCCCCTACTTGACGAACCTTACTTAATTAGTCCAAAATACTCCTGGATCTAATACATGTCGGCTCCCGGAATATTTTAAATGAAGTTTCGTAAAATTTGAGCACATTTTTGATTTCATAAATGTTTCCAAATTAACCCGCGGGGTTCTAATCAAAAATCCGATGCTTGAAATTGTACACGGTGGTTAAATTTTGATAATAAAAATGAAACAATTTTTTAGAAATTTTGGTCGAAATTTGTTTCCAAACAATGAAAACATGATTTTGTTTCAATTTATTATTGCTTGATAGAATATTCCATACAGATTCACAGAGAATTCACGTCAATCCATTAGTGATGGGTCCGCTCTGAACTCACTACTACAATGTAGTACTACACTACATTGAAGTGCACACTTCGCACATTTTGATGTGTAGTGCACACTACAAACTACAAACACCAAAGTTATTGAAAGTATAAACTTCAAATAGTACACCTTATTTCAAAGCGAACACTACAAAATACATACACTACAAAGTTATCGAAAGTATGAGAAACACATTTTAAATAGTGTATTTTTTACGTGGAAAGTTGATGTAGATATATGAAGAAATTTCTGGAATCTGTAACAACCCCCCCCCATGGTTTGAAAAATTTTGGGAGTTATGAAGAAATTTTTGGGAAGTTGATGTAGGTAAACGAAGAAATCTCTGGAAACTGTAAACTGGAATCTCTTGGAATTTTTATTTGGGAAAAAAATACTTCATTTCGTTAAAAAATTTACTTCAGTATTACTTCATTTCATTACTTCACTACACTTACTTCACTTCATTTACTTCACTTCATTTCGTAGTACTACAATTACTTCACTTCAAGTAGTTTTTACTACAATTGTAGTGTACACTTTGTAGTCTTCAAACTGGTGAACGTGTGTGTGTTGTAGTCTTCATTTTGAAATGAAGTTTTTCCCTTCGCTACAATCCATACGTAAGTTTGCGTTTGGTTGCAATTAATTT
The DNA here is from genome assembly GCA_016648135.1 of Agrypnia vestita. NCBI lineage: Eukaryota > Metazoa > Arthropoda > Insecta > Trichoptera > Phryganeidae > Agrypnia > Agrypnia vestita. The sequence goes on along the minus strand of JADDOH010000330.1, from coordinate 98,147 downwards.
TAAACCCCAGTTAGGTACTCCGCTTAATTTATTGTTGCTGGTCGCAAATTAATTCGTTATTAATAAATTATTTATGTTATATCAAGCAAACAGAAATATACTTGGTTTAATAGGTTTTTATTTATTTATTTATTTGTTCACGCCCATTATAGGTTTTTATATGTATTTTTTTTTCTTATATACAAATATTTATATAAAAACAATATAAAGTATAAGCGGTACCTATATACAAGATATAAAAATATAAAATCATATCACGTATTATATAAAAAATAGAAAGTTATTACATTATATTAAAGTATATAGAACAACATCAGGTATGAACGGTTAAATATAGAATATAAAAATATTAAGTACATGTATAAGTAGTTAAAGGTATAAGCAGTAAAATATGAGTATAGTAATATAAAGTACAAAGCAGTAATGTATATACAAAAAAAATTACATATCTTAACATGTACGTAGTTAATATTGGAAGTTAGTATTGAAATAATATCGTCTCTTTAAGTTAAGGTTATGTATACACATGACAGAAATACGACTCTTTAAGTTAAGGTTATGTATACACATGACAGAAATACGACTCTTTAAGTTAAGGTTATGCATACGTATGACAGAAATACAAGTCTTTGAGTTAAGGTTATGCATACACATGACAGAAATACAACTCTTTAAGTTAAGGTTATGCATACATATGACAGAAATACAACTCTTTAAGTTAAGGTTATGCATGCATGTGACAGAAATACGACTCTTTAAGTTAAGGTTATATACATATGACAGAAATACGACTCTTTAAGTTAAGGTTATGCATACATGTGACAGAAATACAACTCTTTAAGTTAAGGTTATGCATACATATTATACTCTTTTAAGTTAAGGTTATATACATATGACAGAAATACGACTCTTTAAGTTAAGGTTATGCATACATGTGACAGAAATACGACTCTTTAAGTTAAGGTTATGCATACATATGACAGAAATATAACTCTTTTAGTTAAGGTTATATACATATGACAGAAATAGGGGTAGATTCGAACGAACTGAGCTGTGTAACAAGGAGATGAGCGGGTAGTAGAGAAAAAATACGGCCTGTCATGTAACAATTTTCGAAAAATTTATAAAAAACACGTATTTATCTTGAAAAGTACGAAAAAATCACAAAGGCGAGTGAAATGCCCTCGAATTGTTGACACGTCATTTGCAGGCACAGGCAAATATACACTGATCTTTATAAGTGACTAGCTATGCCCGCGCGCTTTGCACGCGTAGATTTTTAGTAACTTTTAGTCATATTTCATCAATTTGTGTATTAACCTAAAGAAATAGATATGTCGTCGTGGACTTTTTTGTATTATTTTTGAGTTATTCAACTTTTCCATTCAAAGAATTTTAATATCTCTTACCGTTAATGCAGCGTTCGTAAAAAACACATGGCTCGACCATTATTTCGACGACTTTAGTTGTAAAATAGGTCACCACGAAAAGTTCTTTTATTTTAACGAGATAATGTATAGCCTTTGTCCACTTTAAAAGTTCATTCTAAATATTGGTGAAAGAATTTTTGAAATCGGATGAGTAGTTTCGGAGATTACCTCATACATTCAAACTTACAAACATTATCTCTTTATATATTAGTATAAAAATATACTTTGTGTGATAAATTACAAATTTGAAAAATAAGAAAAATTGTTAATAATAAATTCAATATAATGGAATATGGAAGCACCTTGTCATGTCTTTAGACATCCGACCCTACCAAGACAAGGGAATGAAGATGACGATGATGAACCAGTCCTTTTCACAAATAGTTATCATTAAAATTTGTTTCTATGTTATTACTTAATCATTTATCAATTTCCCATATATTATAATTTTTTTTTTATTATCTATACTTCGATTTTTTTTATTAGTATCTATGTATACATTGTACCCTGGCAAAGGGCACACTGGCCCTGAAACAAGTTGATATTTTCAATAAAGAAGTGGTGAAAAAGAGTATATTTTTATTAAATATAAAAAAAACTATTAAAAGTGACATTTAAATCATATACTGTAAATACCCTTACAATAAAACAATTTCCAATCAAACTGTTGCTAATTCTTCAAATCATGCATATCCTGCTTGCTTGATGGAAAGTAAAAGCGCCAGTATGGACGAATTTAAAATAAACGGTTTGGTAGTCAATTTTATACCTAGAGCTTATGAATATGCTTTTGATAAAATGCTTTTAAAACACTCAAAACAAGTTTTCAACATGGGATGTCATTAGTGAAATTGACACGCTTTGCCTGATAATCATATTTGAACTTCTAATAAATATTTGTATCATACGCAAAGTGGCTTTTTTGCTAAGGTTTCTTTTAACATCTGATTAGTTTTTAAACATCAACTATAGATAATATCTTATATATTGTTTTCTTACTCTGAAACGTCTACGTATATTCATATGTCCTCCACTATCTTGCTTCGTTCCTGTTTATTAACTGTAAGTACAGTGGGATTATAGAGATTACGCTACCAACCCCGAATGACAGGACAAAGGGACAGCCAAGGAAAAAGATTACACAGATATATACAGTAGACACCACGCAAATTCCCATTGCATTGTGTTTTCTCTTAAACGTACATCGTAGAAAATCCCGCAGCTGTTATTTCATATAAACAATCAATTGAACACAGCATTTTTACTCCCTTTATATTAACTCGTGGCGTCTGCTTGCTTGCCGGCTTGCTGGGTGAAAAAACTTTGGATTGATTTTTAACCCTTTTCCCGTGATCCAATCGAGCTGAAATTAGGCAAGTAGACTGGTGGCGACGATCAAAAAGATCTATCAAATTTTCGTTAAAAAAATTATTATTATTATTTATTTTTTTTAATAAATAGAGATGCGAACACGGAATACGTGTCACATCAATATTCTTACTATTTTCAAACTAAGCTAAACGCTTGTGCTATGAAAGTAGGACTAATTTGCTAGTCTGGGCTGAGATTCGAACCCGCGACCATTGGATCACGAGGCGAGTGTCCTAACGACAAGACCAACAAGCTACTCGTATAATTTCGTATATAATATAATAACGTATAATTATAGTATTATTTCGGATTTTTAGAAATTTTATTGGTTTTTTCAAATTGGAATCATTAGAAAAGTTTGATTACGGCGGCCCGATAACGTCGCGGAATACTTTCTCAATTTGAATTATTCGTCGGTATACATAATAGGTACTTCACTACGAATGTCGAAAATCTAATTTGACTGACAAATGTTTTAAGAATTTAATCTTCAAAGCATGAAGTGTTTTATCAAAGCTCAAAACATCTGACATTTTAGAAATATATTAAATTACTGTAAGTTTAGTGTTTTGTTATATGTTTTAATTCGTCTTTAATTGTTGTTATATTTTACAAAGAAAGGGAATATAATAAAAACTTGGTTTTTATGGGTTACTTTTTTTAAAATGTAGGTATGTTCGAAGAACACAGTTCCTGGATAATGAGAAAAGACTATGATGTTATGAGAAAAGACTACGGCTGTCTCTTGCATAGCCCATTTGAATAAAATAAAAATGCTCAGATTCTCAGGCATCGGAACATCTCAAAAGAGATGGGCCGACGGTATAGCCGCCGTGGGAGGGAAGAAATGGCTACAATTAGCAAAAAACAAGGAATGATGGAAGGGTATGGAAGAGGCCTACATCCAGCAGCGGAGAGATGAAGGCTGAGGAAGAAGGAGAATAAAAATGTTTATACTTTTGCAGCTTTTAGACGCTCTCTGTGCGTAATTCCAATTACCCTGTGCCTTCAATCACGAGTCTAGATGCGCCCGTGACTTGAAATAACTTACAACCCCGGCAAAGCACTGTTTCCGACTTCCAATTGGACGTAATTATGCAGAAAGCAGCCAACCCAAAAAACATGGAACTGAGAAAATGGCTTCTAAAAATTTTAATCTACAAAAACCTAATACATCGATATTTAATGCATTATTGCATATTTTTTGCGTAGGGCTTATTGTAAAGATATTTTTTATGGTTTTTAAATGTAATTATAAGAAAAAAACTTTTATATACAAAGATATGACGCGTTTTACAGGTTGGTTTTATTCTGCAAAATGTCAAAATGTACGAAAAACAGGACTCATTTTGTTCCATGTGGGTTGGATGTATTCTATAAAATAAGAGTGACATTATTACATGTCAGTTATTTTATAGGTACTATGTGGCTTGGATTTATTCTACACATATATTTTTTTTATTTTTAATATTAAATTTAAGTATAAGCATGTTTGTTTAATCAGTCGTCATTTTTATTTCAAAATTTCTTTTGCATAAAAAAGTCTTGTTTGTCTTAGTCGTGGTTATTAAATTAATATGTTTTAAGAATGATTGAACAAATACCGTCCCTTTAGAGGCAAAACTCACCAAGTGCAATTTTGATGTGGGTTAGAAAAATTTGAATTTACAAAAAACTATAGCATAAAGAGCACGCACGATTTCAGCATATAAAGATATCGTAGGAAGCTGTCCAAACCCCTGCATGACTCATTTTTAGCATTTTGTGGGTTGGCTGCTTTCTGCATAACCACGTTCAATTTAAACGGCGGCGGGGAAAGTACTTGCAGGCTTTCACGTCATCCCCGCCGAGGCAGGAAGCTGAACATTAAACTGGGGTGGAATCGTAAACCTGCGCTTTAATGGAGCTATTGGAAATTACGGAGGGTGCGAGTATCGCGCCCCCCGCTACTGTCGAGAGAAAACAAGGAATAGCCGGTTTTAATACAATATAAAGCGATTACTTAAAAATAATATATTCGTATGTACAGGATGTGTACTTTTCTAGTAAACAATACTTTACAGGTGGATTCTTCCTTTGATTACGAGTCAAAAATGTTCACACAACCATGACTTAATATAAATAACTAGCTGTGCCCGCGCGGCTTCGCACGCGTAGATTTTTAGTACACTGTTTGGATCGTCATAGAACTTTCGCGAACCTTCTAGAACATTCTCCTTCGAGAACTTTCGAGAAATTTATCGAATGTACAGGAATGTACCTTCTAGACACACCGACACATTCCGCCACTCAGTTTAGAACCTTATAGAACTTTCGGAAATTTTCTAGAACCTTCTCCTTCCAGAACTTTTTAGAGCAGGTTTTCCTTCTAGACTCACCGACACAGTCGGCGCGCCTATTTTGAAACAATCTGAAGCATTTGCGGCCTTCCCATAACAAAACAATGTGCTAGAAAGCACATTTTCGTCACCCACTCCCACCCACGCACAGCCACCCCCACCAAACTCGCATATTTTCGATGTGACACCGAGGGCAATCCACCACCATTACCACCAGTGGATGGTTGTGGAGAAAACTTGGCGGATAGGGAAACACGGGTTTCTTTATATATATATATATATATATATATATATTATATTATATTGATATTGATTACGGAGATATGTTATATTAAAGTTTACGTTTTTTTTCAATATTACTGACTTATTTTTTGCAAAAAGTTCAAGATTCATTATTAACACCTACGCGCATATCTCTTATATTTTTAATTCCAGTTTGGCACATTCGCTACTAAAAGCTCTACACCCTGCCGTCCTGAATTCGTAATGCAATCACAAACAAATTACTATACCTGTTTGTTTAACTTTGTACATACTTCACATCTCCTTTTTCTAAATTACTATCTATCTATACTATTATATATTGTCAATTCTGTAATTTTTTGCTGTTCTATTCTTTGGATTTCTTGTATGTACCTATATATATGTATTTTTTTGTATATATATGTAATTTTTTGCCGTTCTATTCTTTGGATTTCTTGTATGTACCTATATATTATTTTGTAAAAGGTACGTCTTTGCCGTATACTGAAATAAATATATAAAATATAAATATAAATTCTCGGTAACTAAACCAACATCTTGGTTATACAGAGATCAGTAAATTATAGAATAAATCACAGAGATAAAATTCAGCAGTTGTGTTGTTGAAATATACATATAATTTTTTTTGTTGCTTCTCCTAGCTAAATCTGAAACCGGTGTTCTTCCTTTTGGGGTAGCCAAGAGGATACTTCTTGGTACTCGTTTCTCTGGCATTCTTAGCACATGTCCAAGCCACCTCATTTGTTATTTCGCTACACGTAGGAGTAGGGGTTCCATAGCGAGCGTGTGCCTTCTGTCGGCACTTTTCACTATGTCCACCAGTGTGACTCTCGCTATCCCCCTTAGAAAACTCATCTCTCCAATATTCCAATACAATAAAATACTCTCTCAGTTAGGATCCAAATTTGATGGCCGTATATTATGGTGGGCCTTTACCGAGATTTTAAAACAGTCTGTTTTGTCTTGACATTTAGCTCGGATTTTACTATGACCGAACTATATATAGGGGGAGAGAGAGAGAGAGAGAGAGAGAGAGAGAGAGAGAGAGAGAGAGAACGGTCGCAGCTCCGATTCTTCTTCCTATTTCACTTTTCTGCATCTCATCGCTAGAAAATCCACCCCAAGGTATTTGTCAACTTGCTTTAGCTGCTCCCATTGTATACTGATCGAGCACTGTTCTTGGTATGTTCCTACGACCATTACCTCTGTTTCATTACCCTGCTGCCAACGGCAATCTGTTTTATAATTACGTCATTTATTGGCACATTTCATACTTTGGAACTTTTATTTTTGAATAATAATTAAGGTGATTTTATTTAATAAAACTAACTTTTAATTGGTGTGTAAAGCCTTAAAATACTGGAAAAAAATATAATATACTATTAAAAATCATCTCTGTATATGAATAAAAAGCGTTTTAAAATCAACAAAAAACGTAAAAATTTCATGCAAATTTAAAACATTATAACTTTATTAATATTAAACATTTCTTAATTATCTAAGTACGGATTCTAGATAATAAAGAAAACTAAAAGAAAACACATTAAGCGTACATATAAATATTCATTAAAACTTTGTTTCTAAAAAAGATTTTTTTGGCCGCGGCCTGTCGACTAATGTTTATATTTTCTTAATTATTGTAAATAATATTCAGTTTATTACTTTTATATAAGAAAAAAGGTTTTATCTGAGTTATCGCTTTACAAAAATTGCAGTCTAGAATAACGTCGAAATATGCATTTGCAGTGAATGTCCAGCCTTGAGAGTGAAGCGTAAGAATTTGATTTCGACATCTCCAATTTCCTCTATAAGTTACGAGTATATTAATTTTAAATAAATATTTCTGCGTAATTAGCTCTTCGATTTGTGCTGCGATACTCCAATTGCAAAAACTGTCTGCGATGACGTCACAAAGAGGGGCGATCTATGTTTTCCGAGAGTGGAAAACACAGCGCACGGATGGACAGATCACCACACAATGAACCCGACCGCAGTCAACTTGGGCGGACCAATATCCAGAAAGAGCCGGAAATGAAACAAATCGACGAAGAGACGGCCGGGAGTGTTGCGCCGCGGAACTGGGGGAACCGGGGGGAAGCAAACACGAACAGAGGGGGGAGGAAAAGGCTTAAGTATTTCCGTGAAACGCGAAAAAACACAAAAGTTTCGACGCTCGAGGGCCGCGCGCTCCACGAATGATATGAATTATTTGTCAACCAGCGAGCTTAGTTCAACAACTTCCGAAGAAACTCCGCGACAGTCATTTCAATCGCAATAACTCTATATAGCTTACGAGATAGAGGGTACGTATATCATCCGTATTCTGAAAATAACAATGTCTGGATCTTTAAGATCTTTATCCCAACACTTAATAGACGATAATAAAAATTAAAAATGTCCAGAGCGGATTTTGTAATTCAACGGCTCAAATACACTGTATTAAAAGATGATATAAGAAAGATTGTTTCTTACAAACGTATTAATTTCTTCATCTACAGCGTCCAGATGAAATATCATGGCTAAACTTGACCGCGTTACCGCGTATTCAATTTTTCCCATCTTGACATTTGACAGATAACAATTTACATCTTTCTCCCTCCCTCTATATCTATCTCATGTAGAAACTTACAGAAACAAACACCGACGTAAAGCTATGTCTCGTTTATTATCGTCTATTAAGTGTTGGGATAAAGATCTTAAAGATCCAGACATATCTGTCAAATGTCAGGATGGGAAGATTTGAATACGCAGTAACGCCGAACACGGTTATGACAAGTTTAGCCATGATATTTCATCTGGACGCTGTGGATGAAGAAATTAATACATTTGTAAGAAACAATCTTTCTTATATCATATTTTAATACAGTGTATTTGAGCCGTAGAATAGCAAAATCCGCTCTGGACATTTTTAATTATTATTATCGTCTATTAAGTGTTGGGATAAAGATCTTAAAGATCTAGACATTGTTATTTTCAGAATCGGGCCGTATAGCAGGGAAAGATTCAAGAAAAACACAGAGCGAAAACACATGACTGTTTTTCTTTTTTTAAGAAAAACATAGTCGTATTTAACTGTATTATTGCATTTACATAGAAAAATATTTACGTTATCGAGTCAACAAATGTATGTACACGTGTAAGTGAACTTTGTTGTACAGGGTGAGCCACAAGTTTTTGCACTTTTTAAATCCCTCCTGCGTGGGAACCGCACAATGAAAAGGCGCGCGAGAGTTTGGCACTTGGAAATTTAGTGATAATGGATCGCTTTACGAAGGAACAATGCACGTTCTGCGTAACGTAAAACGACGATACTTTTATGATTTTTCGGTGCCTGTTTCGTGCTCACTATCCGTAAAAAATGTACATATAATAAAATCGTGGCTCAGAAACTTCAAAGAGACCGTTTAAACCTAAATAAGAAGTAAACCGGGCGGCCAAGGAGCAGGAGTAATGTATATTGCGCAAGTCGACAAGCCTACACGAGAAGTACGAGAATAGCTTGTTGGTGTAGCGGTCATGACGCGCGCCTAGTGATCTGATGGTCGGTGGATCTAGCTCCATTCCAAGACACAAGTTAGTCCTCAATTTAGTCCTATTTTTATAGCACAAGCATGTATTTCATTAAACAAGCTTATTTTGAGAATATTGATGTAACATGCATTCCGTGTTCGCATCTCTATTTTAAAAAAAAAGAAAGAAAATAATATTTCGGCTTGTCAATTAGCAAGCGTTTTGAAACAGGACTCGAATTTCTGAAGCAGGACTCGAATTTTGGAGGTGGATGAGTCCTCCGGTTTTGGATAGAGTTGAACTCAAAGGTCACCACTCCGTTTGTAGAGTCGGAGATCTCTGTGCGGTTGATGATGTAAAAGTCGCGATGGTTTGATAGGATTTATTCGATTACAAAATACAAGTTATAAAGAATACAGTAATGTAAAAAGATTACAAGTGAAAGCGTGACGTTCGAAGGTATGACGGCAAGGGCTTCCGCGGTATCCGAGAAGCCCCGCTGGAGTGAGATGGTTTGTTCTGCGGGCGCGTGCTTATATAGTCATTAAGAACAAAGGAATCGGGTGTTATGATTTCCTCTTTACTCGGCCGCGCGTGTGGGTATTTAGCTTAGATCAGCGAGGTGCGTTTCGTCACTCCTTTATACAAAAATTGTACAAACATTACTCCTTGAAGTTTTTCCACCAGCTATAAAACACCCCATATATCGGGTACCTATATTTATACACCAGATGTTTAACTTTTAAAGACCCGGGTGTATTCGTTCACTTATTTATGTATTTGATTTGACTTGAAATTTACTTTGCAATATCAGGAATAAACAGCGAATATATTAATAATCGATACGTATTGAATGAGTGAAAAGTGGCCGTAATACACAACACACGGCAGTGGCGTAGCGCGGTTGGAAGTTTGGGGCGAAGTTGTTTGCCGGGGGAGTCAAGTCCCGCTTGTTGACAATGTTCGGGCCTGAGCAAACTAAAGCCATGTATTCACTAGGGGACAAATCGCGAAACATTCCGCTCGGCATGTCGCATCAACATCTACGCTCATGTTTCGGGGACAATGACGCGGTCATTTGACGTGTACACACCGGGACTCGCATATCTTGAAGCGGAAATGTCACCCGACGAGGTTATAATGACAGCTGCGGTATCTCATTTGGCGAAAACGGGGTTCCGCGCAATTCGAAATGTTTTTTGGGTCGCAATTTCAAATTAATGAGGTTTTACTGTAGTAAATTGAATATTATTTAAAACAAGGTCCTTTTTGCAAATAATTATTGTTTTCCACACGTCGCGGAAATGTCCCCCTATGAGGTTATGATAACAGCTGCGTATCTGTTTATGTTATTGAGTTTATCGAAACGTAAGAGGAGAATGCGAAATTATTTACTGCAAAGAGAAAGAAGGACGGACATTCTATGTGATCTTCGATCGATACAGCTCGATGAGTTCAAGAACAATTTCGTTTCCCCACATTGTCATCTTGACAGATACAGCGCATGCGTATTCACTTGTAAACATACCAGGTGGTACTGACGCTCCGCGTAATGTTGCAGTGAGCTCGCTCGGGTGCCGTGCGCACGGCAACGTTGCCACGGCACGTAGAAATGCCGCGCTATGTGTGCGCGAGGTCGCGGAACAGTGCAACGACGTTGCAACGTCACGTAGACTCTATGCCGCGCATGCTGTTGAGGGACAATTTATCCCCTAGTGAATACATGGCTTAATGTAGCGATCGCCACCCCCGTCTTGCGGTAATTGGATTCAGTTTAGGGGCTCGAAAAGTTCCACTTTTGTGTCGTGTTTATCTAAACGTCGGTCGCTTATGGAAATCGACTATTGCCATCGCCCTGATTTGTCGGAAAATGTGTTTTGTTTGCTTGCCCGGATCGCTTTCGTTCCGCGGCCGCTGTGAACCAAAGGCCGGAGGCGGCGAAGGTTGTTTCGCTAAGTTTCGTTTGTATCGATTGGCTCGTTAATCCAGGAACACCTCGTGATTGGTGAATAAAGACAGTTGATTATTTTTGATGTTTAAAGTGTTGATTTTTAACAAACTTTAACAAAAAAAAACGAGCGAGTCTTACAGTAGTCGCGTATGATGTGTAACATTTGACATGTCACAATTAATATCAATTGAGCAGCAAAAGAAAAACAAAATCAAAATTTAAAAAAGCTTATACCAATATATATATATATTAATTAATTAGTAAATACAAGTAAAGAAATTGAATGTGCATTTATTTATTATTGAATTTTGCTGCGCAAGGTAGGTACCGTACATATCTAAATACGCATTTTGTTTAGAAACGTTTTTGATCAATTATATGATTGTTTATTTTCATAGATGGCGATAGTGTGCCGCCACACATATTGATGAAAACTTTGAATAAATATTTAAAAATAATCACATAAATTACATAAAATTTGAGAATATAAATCACTAAAGGTAGTTGTTGTTTACATCAATGTATAAAAAAAGTATTTATCGGATAGTTTCGATGATATAAACCGAAAGATATCAAAGTTACAAGATCCACATGCTTAAAACCAGCCACGTACCATATATACAAAATCAGAAGCGTTGGCTGTTGGGAGTGTGTACGATGATTTTTTTACATTGCGCGTGCTTCGCGCGTGCTCTTTGGTTAAACGATATTGCGTGCGCTTCCCCGGCGTCTTGTTTCCTGTTATGCATTTCCGTCCGTTTTCACGAAATCACTGCCACAGATTGCAGGAAAGCGAGAGGAAAGATGTTACACATCAAAAACAATGAAGAAATTGTATTAACCGCTTGGAGTACTTACGTTTACCGGTTTCGATACCACTGTATCTTTATCAGGACGGACGCATACTTACTATCCCTTACTTATTTAAGTAAACAAATTAATTTAAAAATAAGCAATAGATTGTTAGTATGCGTCCATCCTGACCAATATACAGTTGCATCGAAACCGGTAGACGTTAAGTTAATAAAAGTGGTAAATAAAAATTAATTAAAATTAACAACAGTTGATTAGGTGGCTCTTCTGTGTAGTTTTCTATGAGAATATCCCCTCGAATAATGGTTGGAGAATTGCAGAAAAATCTTGTACAATTATTCATTAAGATAAATTATAGAAGTCTCAATGAGACGAAACTACGTGCATGGAAAAGTCTATGAAAGTCTTTATGGGTGGCCCAGGGCTTATGACCTGTATGAGCTTGCTTAAGCACTTTACACAACGCGACGCTCCAATTCCACCGCAAGAACATTCACACATTATAAAATTTTTAAAAGTTATATATATATTTTCTAAGTCAGTTTCTTTTATATATTCTAAGTGACTATACTAGAAATATATATAGTATTTTCCATGACACAGTGTACATAGATTTCGCAGCTGGTACTGATACCTATGTATATATTTTAAAGTGAAATATTAAGCAATATTCTTTTTAATGTTTATAAGATATTCTTCCGAATTATTTAACATACACACTAGAATATGCCTGAAAATTATTAGACCAGAATATATTTATTAGCAATATTTTTTTATAAATGTTCTGAGAACACAAGGGGGATAATTTTAAATTAAGATAAATTATAAATGTTTCACAGAGATGGATGTTATTTATATGGTAAACGTGAAATTGATTTATTTACATTAAGGCGATCGTCTAGCAGAATGAGCAAATTTCACCATTTTTTCTCATATCTTCTCTTGCGTTTTTTATTACATTTTTGTATGGAAATATCTCATTTTAAAATTTATTCATCAGGTTACATATATTTAAATACGAATATCTTATTAAAATGTCATAAACTAAATTAAATAATTGATTAATAAATTACCAAACCTTCGATGTTTTAAAAATGAAGAAAATTGCTCCACTTTGTGGGCCTTTTATGACTGAACGGCGTGTGAGATGTCTTTTTTATTCAATAATATTACAAAGTTAACGATTATCTTAAATTTGTTACAATTATAGAAAAATCTGTTAATACGTTTACATGCAATTTATGTTTTAAAAAATACTGTTTTTTAAAAATATTTTATTTTTTTGTGGGTATTTTTCAACTCTTTTTACATGGTTGACAACTTTTTTACTTCAATAGTCAAAAGAATAGATATTATAATTTTACAATAAAAACAAAAAAAAATCAAAATCTTTTTCGATATTCCTGATTTTAGATATTTAATCAAGACGCAACGTATTTATGACACAATACGCAGTGCCTTGATTAAATAGCTAAAATCTGAAATCGAGAATAATTTTTTGATTTTTTTGTATTAATTTTAAAATAAAAATGTCTATTCCTTTAATTTATTAAAGAAAAAAGTTATAAACTATTTTAAAAGGATCGAAAAAAACTCACAAAAAATAAAAATAATTTAAAAAACAGTATTTTTTAAAACATAAATTGCATGTAAACGTATTAACAGATTTTTCTATAATTGTAACAAATTTAAGATAATCGTTAACTTTGTAATATTATTGAATAAAAAAGACATCTCACACGCCGTTCAGTCATAAAAGGCCCACAAAGTGGAGCAATTTTCTTCATTTTTAAAACATGGAAGGTTTGGTAATTTATTAATCAATTATTTAATTTAGTTTATGACATTTTAATAAGATATTCGTATTTAAAATATATGTAACCTGATGAATAAATTTTAAAATGAGATATTTCCATACAAAAATGTAATAAAAAACGCAAGAGAAGATATGGGAAAAAATGGTGAAATTTGCTCATTCTGCTAGACGATCGCCTTAAAGAAAACACATTATTGCTTTACAGATTAAAGTGTTACAAAAGACGTGTTAAACGAGGGATCCTTCAACCGTGTTGTCGGAGGGTTTTCCCTAATTGAACGTCTATATTATTCGTCATTTTGAACGCAGCAGAGCTAGTAATTACAGCCTGCTTTGTTCAATTGTACTATTTTTCGCTTCATTAATTTATATGGTCGTCACCGCTTTCGAAACAAAGTAATGTTAGCTCGTCGAATAAAACGTCACTTTAATGAAATAAAAAAAGGGCAAAAGGAAGCATTGAAAGGATCGCTACACAGGGACGTTTTTTTTTCATTTTGGGGTCAGTGTGCCGCACCTTTTTGCTTAATTAGAGGGAACGGGGAATTACGGTTGACGGACAGTGCGCTTTTAACTGGAGCGCCGCCGTTCGCAGAGAAAAAATAAATTCGCCATGTTTTGTATTTCAATGCTCCGAGTGGTGTCTCCCGGCTTTTTTACGCTTTCAATCGGAACGCGTTGAATTTGTGTGGAATTGAATGCAACATTATGGAACAATGTAAAATTGATTGCCAATATGTATTTAATTTATGCAATTATTCAGGCTGCCGCGCGAGTGTAATCCATTTTCCTTTTTTTGTTTCCTTTAAACTAGATATTGTTGGATGGATTTATGATTTTGGTTTTATTGACGTTGGATGTCCACCCAGCTGCAGTACCACAATGGATAACAAGACAAACTGTTAAATAATATATATATATATATATATATATATACTTTATTATCTTTAATATACGGATTACTAGAAGCCGAGCAAAACACATTAACGGCGTCGCTGGAGAAACCCACTCCTCCACAAACACCTGACGCAGAATTTTTCAAACTTTCACTTGACGGTGAGCTCCGGACCCAAACGGTTGTACGCTTTTTGGAGAAGCAGCTCATCGACAAGGCGCCCTGAAGATGAACAGTGAGATCTGTATATATATATTTATATATACTGTTGTTACGGCCAAAACATATAATGGATAAGCATAGTTCATTTCATAGACCAATTAAAAAGATTCACAGATGTGAAGAATAAGGTAAGATAAGATATTTTTACGTTTATTATTTTGAATTAAGTATGTTAACAATCTTAGAGTATATACAAAATATACTCTAAGTTAACAATGTTAAAACTGAATTATGGTAATCATACAAATAAGATCATCTTTAGCATCATCTTTACCATATCAGCATCATTATACATTTAGAGGTGTGAAATGGTTTAACGAATTACATGTTAAAATGAGGATTGAGAATATTAAAAAATATTAAAACATACCCATAGAGTTAATTAATTACTATTTTATTATTGACGTAATCTACTTACTTATTACATAATTATGTATATATTTTATTATATTATTATGTGGAATATTTTTTTAATAACAGATACTTTTAATTTTAATATTATTTTTACTGCATACTGTTATATGTCTTTATTTTTCTCCTTACTATATTTATTTTAAATAATAATTGTGCACTGTTATATATTATGATTTAAGTAGGTACATAAGATTATATATTATGTACCTACTACTTATTATTAAATATATTTAAAATATAATGATACTCCTCTCCTACTCACGAGTTATATTACTTATGTGGTAGAGGAATAGCATTGTAAAAACTGTCACTATCTATATTGTAAAAAAAGTATTTATCTATTAAATAAATATATAATAAAAATAAATATTTAGCAGTAGATGTAAAATAATTTCATATTCATCAAAAATTATGTAACTAAAGTAACATCCGTAATGTCGTTCGAATTCACGGCTAAGTGAATGAAATTTATCGGCCGGAGACGGGGCTTGAACCCTGGGCCAGCAAACCCGAAAGCGGCAACGATAGCGATGTTGCTATCGCTGAGTCTGCCCCAGCACAACCGCCATGGCTTAAAATAGTAACTTTATTAACTGCCGGCAGGGGAAAAATAAAAAAATGTTTGATGAAAGTCGTTATTACCTACTTTTTCATGGGTATCAAACTTCATTTTTGACGGGTTACAGCTAGTTTTTAAAATAATTAATATGGAACGAAGACGTTATGAAATGGTTTAGGACTGAAAATCTTCTATTTTTCTTAACAACAAGAATGTTTTGAATGTTCTATAAATAAAATATTACGTTTAATAATTATAATACATCGTTGCTATGGGAAACAAAAAAACTGAAAATTTGATGATCAACAAAAATGCTTTATTTTTCCTGCAAGCAAGAGAATGTTATTTTTACGGAGCGTAACAAGAGGTAACGTAAACAGTGAAAATATTATTTTAAATTAATAACAAACAAATGTTTTGAATGTTCTACAATAAATAAAAATGATAATTATGTTTTAGATAAGAATATTTTACAATCGAAAATATTTACTATTATTATTTAAAAAATATAAACAGGGTTATTTGGAAAACGTTATTAACTCACAGGACTATATTTCTGCATTGATTTTGAGTCGAAAATGTTGAAGCGAACATTACTTATTATTAATAGTTATGGAGATATGCGACATCAATGTTTGCATTTTTTTCAATATTTCTGAATTATTTTTTGTACAACGTTAGATTATCATTACAGTAAGTTAAATCGAATATGAAAAATTAATTTCCTGTAATACGAGTCAAACAAAATAATTAAAACCTTCCAATTCCAATTGGGATTTTTGCATCCCCAATTCTTCCTTATCTTCTAAACGTTTCCACTCCCATTGATGATTGATGATCTTAGTGTGACTTTAGGGTAAAAAATACGAATATTTTATAAACATTATAATATATCACGATTACACAAACACTTTTGTTGTAAATAAATGATTATATAAATAATGTTCAGAACTAAATTAAGCGCGTCGCATGTCACTCTCACTTAAGGAATATGTTGTAGATCATCAAGTTATACGAGGCACAATATCGGCTCGCGAGTAAGGTGTGCGCCGGTTTCAAGGTCAACGGCGTGTTTCATATCTCAAGTAGCGGTCGAAACAACACCGAATGTTGAGAGATTTGTTTTTGTAAACGTGTAGATGTAACAAGCTCAAGCGACTGTAACACGACTGAACCTGAATCATGAAGAATGATAAGTTAGTAAGTAACATTATACCCATTAAAAATTAATTACTTTTTAAATATATCTATATTTCGGCCGCGAGTTGAGGCTGTGATAACAGTGCCATCTGGAGTAGCGTCAGTGATGGAAGTCGTTAGACAGAGGAATGTGTATGTGCATTAATAATGCACAGAGAATGATGTTTTTTTCTCCCTTTATATTAACTCGTGGCGTCTGCTTGCTCGGTGAAAAAACTTTGGATCGATTTTTAACCCTTTTCCCGTGATCCAATCGAGCTGAAACTTAGCAAGCAGACTCGTGGCGGCGATCGAGAAGATCTGTCAGATTTTCGTTAAAAAACTAATAATTATAGTATAATTGTAGACACGAAACCCGAAAATGAGAAAGGGAATATTGTAAAAACTTGGTTTTTATAGGTTACTTTTTTAATCATATTATTTAATACACCTCACAATTATTTGCACCATCTTGTGACGTTAGTGACGGACACTGTTACACGTAAAATACTGTATTTTGATAATAGTAAAAAAATAACGCTTTCCCTTGGTGAGGGTTGAGTAGAAAGCTGAAACGGAAAACCCTCGGTCCACCATTTAATTGTGTTTCATCCCTCCCCCTTCTCCAGCGAAGGCCAAAAGGACGAACGACATGGTTGGGTAGTCTTTGTATTCCTCCCTCCTTTGCTTTGCTTTCCTTTCGCTTTTTTTTTCAACTGCGCGAGCCACTTCCTTCCAAAGGAAGCTGGTTCGATTCGCACTGCAGTCTGGCTTGGATTGGAAGAACTCATTTTATATAACAGTGTGGACACCCTACTCTTAACTTTTTACACAACACTATTCCAGAAGACATTATTATCACCTGCATTTGCACAAATACCCAACTGCCGAAAACAGGTCATAATTTATTGCTCATTAAACTTAATTTATTATCACTATTTAATATACACAAACATTAATTTTATTTTCTTATATAGGTATATACCTAAATATAATTTTAACTGTGCTATTATATAAATATTTTGTTACTATCCATGCATATGATTTTTTATATATATTACTTTACTTTCACTATTGCTTTTGTATTATACAATATATACTGTTCTTATTATCCACATTTTATATTTATATACTCAATTAATTAATTAATTAATCTTATAGTTATATAGTATTTTGTTTTATGCCTTTATTATTTTTTGTTCTCACTATATTGTTCAGCTGCTCATCTCGGCACAGGTTCTTCTTAGTGAGATGAACGGCTCCATCTCTATGTCATGTAACAAGATGAAGATAAATAAATAAATAAAGGTACTCATGCTCAAAACTAGCATGCTCTAACAACTGTACTCACTTGCTCGTTATTAGCATGTTTATTTAAAGCATGCACATGAATGAGCATACACACATGGTTATTACTGGCATGCTTTTGTCATAGATTAGAGACGCTCTTGTTCAAAATGGAAACTTTGCAAACTGAAACAGGTAATTCAAGTGAACCAATAAATCAAAATAGTTTCCGAATTTCCATCCGCACATTTTTGATTTTAGTTTTTAAATTTTTTATTGTAAGATTCGAATCATTCATGTCCTTTAATAAACATTATTTCTTGCAATATAATTTTTTCAAAGCGGTGACCGAGTATTCCACAGGCATTCGTAATTCATATAATAAGTCACCAAAAGTATTGTTTTGACATTTCTCCAACACGCCATATTTGTTTCATCTGTCGCGGACTGAGAAGATCACATGGATAATCGATACTAGCCGCCAACATTAGCATGCTCGTAAGCAAGCCTGTTCACACATGCTTAAAAGATACCCCTTCTCGTGGTGAATGACGTTAGCATGCTCATAAATCAACCGGCGGTTGATTTTTGAGCGTGCTAGTGATGAGCATGCTCATTACTAGCAATGTGCGTACACACATGCTACTAAATAACAATGGCTCAAGAAGCTCAATACTGCGCATGCTGACGTGCCATTAATGAGCATGTGTATCAGTACCTTAATATTAGAACTGAATCAGTTTCTACCAAATACGTAAGTCGCTTATTATTAATTTATTAAAATTATATAGTAGCTTCTTCAAGTTTGTGTTCACTGGGGTATTATGCCGTGTTGTTACGAACTTACGGGCCGACGTTTCGGATCCCATTGCAGGGTCCATCATCAGAGCTGATGTGCTGATCACATCAGTCCTGATGATGGACCCTGCAATGAGATCCGAAACATCGGCCCGTAAGGTCGTTGCAACACGGCATAATACCCCAGTAAACACAAAATTGAAGATTCTGAGTGGCCGTGAAAACCTAAGAACATTCTATATAGTAGCTTGTTGGTGTAGTGGTCATGATGCTCGCCTAGTGATCCGGTGGTCGGTGGTTCAAGCCTCATTCCAGGACACCAGCAAGTTTTTCATATTTTCATAGCATAAGCGTTTATCTTATTTTGAGAATAGTATGTATATTGATGCGACGCGCATTTCGTATTCGCGTCTCTATTTAAAATATTTTTTTTTATTTTTATAATGTATAATATAATAATATATAATATATAATATAATAATATAATATATAATAATATAATATAAAAAAAAAAATAATGATAATAATTACTACATTTTCTGGCAGAGGAGCTCCACGGACAGCTGGACATAAAGCAGCCATTTTGTTTTGTTTTTCAATTTTTTTTCTATAAAATAATATTTATAATAGTATCTTAAAAAGTGCTAATTAGAAAAGCTAAAAATAATTGATCACCACCTGTAAAAAATCACCGAAATTGAAATCTTCCAGCGTGATGAAACCAAATATAATAATTTCGTTGTCTGTCCATCCATCCTTCTGTCTGTGTCTGTAACTTAACAAAAAACGAAAGAAACTAACGAAAAATTAATAGAACACTGTTTGTCACGATCGTATGATATTTCTAAAAACTTAATTTGGTTTATGGTACATATCTGGTACCGTATTAGAATGAGGTATATGTGTTATCTTCATCTATTTCTTTAGCGGCCTCATTGGACTCGAAAGGCAATGACCGCATCCGCTCCAGAGCGTCTTTGATGTCCTAAGTTCCTTCATGTCTAGGGTCCTCGACTTCTAGGGCCGTCCCTCGGTCTCGACCCTTTTGGAGAGCTTTGTACGTATTACGAGACTCGCCTACTCTCTCTATAAGTCTGTCCTTACTCTGCGACCTCCTTGCTTTCATCATCTTTATGATATCCGGAGCGTCGTACCGTTTCCAAAGTTCCAGGTTCCTATATTTCCTCAATCCGTGTATTCCCATTAAAACGGTAAAAAGGTGAAATTCAAGATTTTTTTTTAGTGAAACAAAACGATTTTAATTTAATATATTCTGCAGAATATTTTTTATTATTTAAAATTCAAATTATGAAATTTTCAATAAAAAAAGAATATAAGCTGGTTATATATTATATAAGTCTCATAGAGACGAAGCTATATTTTTGTGTATGGGAAAGTAGGTATGGAAGTCTTTTTGGGTGTTCATACCTTAATAAAATTCATACATTAATAAAATTCGTGGTTTTAATGTTTTATTTAAAGGGTTTCATCTTCCTCTTCTTCTTCTTATACTCCTTATCCTAATGGGTTAGGGTCTCTGCAACGCGTAGAATATTCCAACTTTTCCTATATTGGGCTTCGCTCTCCACGTCAGCCCAATTTAGTTGCAACCTCGCTTCGCAGCAGTCCTCCAACTGTTTCCGCTAGCCCCGCCTAGGACGCCCCCTCGGTCTTTTGCCATCTGGTCTTGCCTGGAATATCCGCTTTGGCAGACTATCTGCCTGCGTCTGCAAGATATGTCCCAGCCACCGTAGCTGTGATTTCTCGATATAAACGTCAATAAAGGTTCTACTTCGAGATATTATCTTATTTGAGTATTTCTGATTCTTTCTCTTCTGATTATCCCTACTATTCCCCGTAGAAATCCCATCTCGGCGGCCTGTAGCCTTGATGCTCGTAGCACACCTCCGCCTCCGCTGCGAAACCGCAGTAGCGAATCCGTTGCAGGAATTCCGCTGCGATCAAGTGTGATTCAAGTAGCGGAACTGGGCGCGGAACGTCACGCGAGAGTTGAGTTGTGGCAATCGGAGAAAAATGTCGTCGTTATCAGAGTCAGAGGAGGAAGCAATATTATCGTAGACTTTGAAAAGGCGTAAAATTCAAAGAATTTGAGTGCACGAGATTACCTAATGAAAAAAGGAAGAAATTAGGAGGAAGCCGATTATATAAAGAACTAGAGTCACATGAAGATCGTTTCTGTACATATTTTAGAATGAACCCAGATAGTTTTGAAGATTTACATAATCTTTTGAAGCCACATATTACAAAACAAAATACAAGGTGTATGCCTTGCCTGCCCTCCATGCCTGCAATTTTTTCGTATTATTTTTATAGTCTAGATAACTTAATAAATAGAGAATAGGTCTTTTTCTGACCTCTTCATCCATTATATAAAAAAAAAATTGTTTTTTAATTTTGTCGACTTCCACAACCACATGCGGAAACCACGCGGCACCGCCACCGCAACGAAATGGCGGCCGGTGCGCGGAGGTGTAGCTGGCGTCGGAGCAGATCGACGAAACCGCGCGGGAAAGAGATAGAATTATAGTCAAATCTATACGCTAGAACAGCCATTTTAGCTTCTGTTCCGCCTCTCCTACAAAGGACAAGTCATGGCGAAACTAGTGAGGTTTCGCTGCTGTGATTTCGCGGCGGAGATGTGCTACAGGCATGAGCGAGTTCTTTCGGTCAAGATCCAATGCTTGTGGCTATACGTTAAGGCCCCCATTCACGGGCACTCCATTTGCCAGCACTCCACTCCATCACTCCAAATCAATGCGTAAACTCGTCGTGAATGTGAAAAACCGCGTGGATTTGATGGCATCACTCCGAACGTTGGATTTCCAAACATTCCAAAATCCATCGCGGCGCGGCTCCAATGGCCGCCGTCCAACTCATCGTGAATGCGGAACCCGCGCGCCGCTCCACGCCACTCCACGCCGCGCTGCTCGTGAATGTCAAAACTGAAATCATTTTGAGGCTCAGTCGGCCGCGCGCTCTGGTGAAGGACGGATGGATGTGTGATGCCGGGAAAAGAGTTTGTTTTAGCTGATTGAGATGTACAGGGAATCGCCATATCTCTGGATGACCTGTCATCATAATTATCATGATCGAAATAAGCGAAATGACGTTATGCAAGAACTATTGTTATTATACCAGAAGGTCGATCCATGCGCGAATAAAGATACAGTTCAAAAAAAAAGTGTCTTTGATAGGGACCTTCAAAAAGAATTTAATAAGATATTTTGTTTATTAATTTGACAGAATTAATATGAATAATTGAAGTTGATCAACTAAAATCACCTAGTTTAAACCTAGTAATACATTACTGAATGTTAATGTAAACGCTTTGACACCTTTTTTAAATTTATGTCACTAAAATAATAATCTTAATATCCATGTTTGACTAGCAGATTATCACTATGCAAGGTTTATTCATATAAATAACATTGAAGGGTCTTTCTATGTGTCTATCAGAGTTAAAACTTTTCTAAAAAGATATTAAATATTAAAAGGTAAAAATTTCAATGCGCTAAGATGCCAGACGCTAAGTAACGAAGTGTCGTTGTTAATCTCTCATGGGGAGGTATTGATTGTCTCATGTTCGTGTCCGGTAGTTGCACTTAAACTGACAAAAAAATGGAGTGGCTTCGCGTGGAGCAGTGATCGTGAGTGTGGTACGAATTTGGACGTCATCCACCGATGTGGAGTGCTGGCAAATGGAGTGCCCGTGAATGGGGGCCTTTAGACGTCTATTTTGGCGCGTTATGTTACATTGATCATTGATGATCAAAACATAACGTGAAAAATGATATTGCAATTTGAAAATTTTAGCGTTGACCTAGAAATTCCAGACAGAATTAGCCTTTTAAACACCACAATACCAGAACGCTCCATTCGAGAGCCATTCCGGTTTGAAATGTTTATATTTGTTTAAGAAATAAATATTTTATAAGTGATTTTGCTTTTTGGGAGAAAAATTTAGAAAACTCGATTTCGTAATCGGGACATGTTGTGATACTTTTTGTTTGTGTTTTCTGGGGCATAATGTCGTGTTTTTACGACATATCAGTCCTGATGACGTACCCTGTAATGCCAAAAAGGTAGTAAAAAAGGGCATAATACCCCAGAAAACAGAAAAGGATAACAGAAAACACGAACCAGAAGATTCTGAACGGCCGTCATGATGTCACCGAAATAGAGAAAAAAAAAATTGCGGATAGCTTGACAATATGACGGGAAAGAATATTCCAGAAAAAAAACCAAGTCCCCGAAAGTCTTTAAAAACTGAAAGTTGATACAGATTACGTATAATCTCGGTTATTACGTCACAGCCCCCATTTTTTAAACACGAAAAGTATTATAATATCGTGTTAGTCCTTCTTTAGCCGAGGCTTACTTACGAGTATCGAAGGGCTCTGAGGGATTGGGGAAAATACAGTCCTTTTTTTCGAAATCATTGGATTTCCCAAATGCTTGCGCCGTCCCGTAATAAACTCTTCAATTATTTGTCGTATAAAACCTTCGCAAAACGTATATTTCGGTAACCGTCCGCTAAAACGTCGTAACTTACAAAAATATATATTTTACAACGGCGTAAATGAAATTACCCCTGCAATACGTTTATATCCAATATAATTTATTTTACTAAACGAAATACATTCGTATTTATCGCAATTTATTTACATTCGCTTTACGTCATTTCAAAAAGACTTGTAATAAGGCCTACAAATATCCAAAAAAACGAGGATTACTAATTTACAATATTTTACAGGAAATATAGCCTGAAATTGATAGAAAACATGATTTTAGAAGGGATGGATATATAAAATCTAGAATTCAGTATATTTTTAATTAATAATCCTCGGTGATTGCATTCATAACATTTGATTTTTATTTTTTGGATATTGCTGCCTTTGCTTTTATAACTCACAAATAATATTTAGTTTTTAGTTTCATTTCACATTCAGTTCTCTGCATTCCTCTTTGTTCTATTTTTTTTTTACCCTTATTTCAGCTTGCCATTTCTTTTGTAGATCCATATGAAAGACGCTGTTTTGATAAGAAATGTAAAACTACCGTATGCATTTATTTCCATTTTTTTCTTCCTTTTTTTCATTTTTTAGATGAATTTAGATTTCTAATATCTCACGATAACTTTGGTTTAGAAAAAACTGTTCGACATTTCTTTTATTGATTCTGATTAAAAAAATCGGTTGTAAAAGAAAATTATCACAAATGAAGCGATTTAATAATACCTGTAAGGAAATATATAATTAGAATCAACTGTGGCAAGTTATTAATTAGGTAATGTTTTTTTGTACTTTAAAAAAAAACTCCAAGATGGTATCTATCTTATCCTATTAGCCATTCTGTTACTTGTATTTCGCATAATATTCTAATCATTTTCTTTGATTCAATTGACGCTTAACATTGATGATTAATTAAGATTAATTAAATAAGTCTCACGGAAACGAAGCAAATTACATGGGAAACATGTATGGAAGTCTTTTATACGGTAGCCCAGGGCTTATAACCTGTATTAGCTGGCTTAAATTATCACTCTACACAATGTTCATCAATCCCACCAATCAACAAATTGACAATTTTTTTAAAGATGCATAATATATGTTATAAATCAGTTTCTTTCATATACTATTTTTATTATTTCTTTCTATATAATTAATATGCCTTAGTATATCATAAATATTTATCATTACTGACATATTTCTGTTTGTTTAAATTTTTTATTCTTTCTTTCTATATAATTAATATGCCTTAGTATATCATAAATATTTATCATTACTGACATATTTCTGTTTGTTTAAATTTTTTATTCTTTCTTTCTATATAATTAATATGCCTTAATATATCATAAATATTTATCATTACTGACATATTTCTAAATGTGGAGACCTGTAATTGGCCATCTATATTGTATCAATGTTTTCTATGCTTTTTTTTTGTGCTGTTGGTCTTCCATAAACATTAAATAAATAAATAAATAAATACTCGAATGGACTATGTTTGAGACGTCTATAGTCCTTCTCATGACATACCATACATAGATTTAGCAGCTGGTAATGATTTATATGTATATTTTCAAAGTGGGCAATATTCTTTTAATGTACATATCATATTCTTTCGAAATATTTAACACATATACTAGAAAACGCCAGCAAATTA
The DNA here is from genome assembly GCA_016648135.1 of Agrypnia vestita. Classification (NCBI taxonomy): domain Eukaryota; kingdom Metazoa; phylum Arthropoda; class Insecta; order Trichoptera; family Phryganeidae; genus Agrypnia; species Agrypnia vestita. Next base: position 73,113 of record JADDOH010000330.1, on the reverse strand, counting down.
TTATTATCGATTTTATTAATTCCTTTTGTACACCGGTATATGTTTTTAATTTTTTTATATGTATATTCTGAGATAACAACGACTATTGTTATCTCAGAAAGGTTTGCTGGCCCAGGGTTCAAGCCCCATCTCCAGCAGTTTAATGTCGTTTTCTTATCCGTGAAATTAGTGATACGGTGTGTAAAAGCTTTGTGTATTGTAATATCTTTAGTTTTATTTGATAACTTGTTAAAAACAAGCGGGACAGTGAAATTAAATTGTCTTTGTCCAAAATATGTTTTCATTTTAGGTACCTCGAAATTAATTGCATATGCCAGTCTTGTAACCCGTGTTTGTGGTGTACGCTTAAAATTTACCTTATCCTTGTGGAATTTTACAAGTATGGTTTTAAGGTATAATTGCCTCGGGTCAAGAACGTTAAATATTCCAAAAAAATCATCTGAAGGAAACATTCTCGATTTCTTGGTGATTATACGCACGACGCATTTTTGTGATTTTGTCAGCGAATTCATGACTGATTTGACACACCCTTTCCATCCAATTATGCCATATTTTATAATAATATATTTTTAATAATAATAATATAATAAAGTTACGATGTTTTACCAATACGTATACTGGATGACGTAATACTGACTATTTCAGCAGCCGTTCGGTTTTCCGAAAATTGTTGTTTACGATGTTCTGGCGCAAAGGCATCAATATTTAGCGGCATCGACAAGATTTTGTGATGTCTTCGTTTCGACTATTGATGGGTATGGGGTTTAGGCGACCCGAAACCGTATCATGAATATTTAAATAAAATTAGACGAGGAAAACCATGCGATCAGAGCAGATGGTGCATAGATGATGAGGAGGGGGCATCTTTTACCACAACCATATACAAAATTGTGTACCATTAATACTAAATACACATTTTAGATACTTAATCTAAAATATGTATTTATTATTACATATGTAGGGGTGACCATCGGGGAAGTGGAGGTAGGGAGGCTGTTATTTGCAAAAGATGAGGCTGAGCGCTGATAAATCCGAAATCATGGCGATTGGCAGAATCGAAGATCAGTGTAACATAGCGTGCCAGAACATAAGCCTAAAATAGATAAACAGTTTCAAATACCTCGGTATAATAACATTTCAGAATGGAAAGCAAGAAAGTGAATTGGATAGGAGCCGTAAGCCATGGAGCACGATCCTTGTCTAATCCAGCGACCAAAATTGGCAGCATACAAATCAGTTTTCAGGCCAACCCTAATGCACGGCCACGAGCACTGGATCTTGATCGAAAGAACCCGCTCAAGGCTACATACAGGCTGCCGAGATGGGATTTCTACGAGGAATAGTAGGAGTTACCACTAGAGACAGAATTAGAAATACTCAAATAAGAGAATGTCTCGAAGTAGAACTTTTATTGACGTTTTTCGAGAAATCACAGTTACGGTGACTGGGACATATCTTGCGGATGCCGGTAGATAGACTGCCAAAGCGGATATTCCAGGCAAGACCAGACCAGAAGGCAGAAGATCAAGAAGTCGTCCTAGGAGGAGCTGGAGGAAACAGTCGGAGGACTGCTGCGAAGCGAGGTTGCAACTAAATTGGGCTGACTTGGAGAGCGAAGCCCGAGATAGGAAAAGTTGGAGCCTTTTATGCGGTGCAGGGACCCCGACCGAAGAGGATAAGGTGTAGAAATAGAAGAATAAGATATTTAATCCAAAAATATTGTGCTTAGATATTTAAATGACATTTATATAATTAACTTTGTAGAAATATAGCGGACTCGGTAATGTTATTTAAAATCGAACACTTTTTTTTTTTTTTTATATTTTTTATTTATTTTATTTATGGTTTTTGTGTTTAATTTGTAGAACTCCATATTTATTTTTAGCGAAATTTAAAATAAATTAAATTTTAATAAATATTATTATTAAGTTCTACGGGTTAAGTATTTTTGTGTGTTACAGCTGTTTCGGCTTGTAAGGCCATTATCAAACAGTGGATATACCACGTACAAACGACTTAAAATTGTATAAATAAGTCGTTTGTACGTGGTATATCAAATGTTGATAATGGACTCCCTTACAAGCCGACAGACTGTAACACAAAAACTACTAACCCGTAGAACTTAATAATTAATTATTATAAAATTTAATTATTTTAAATTTCGCAAAAAACAAAAAGGTAATTATACTTATTAGACATTGTGATTGCTCACGATAAAAGAAAAGGGGGGTACGGGTTTGATTTATTTTATAAAGGCATTAATTGGCATATTAGAACTCGGAAATATGCGCTTTATTAAGTTGATAGGCGGCAATATAGAAACTGATATTTGCGATCTCGGAAAAGCTGTGCGTGATAAAAAGATAACCTATTTTATGCGAAACAGCGGGAAGATTGTTAATAGTCTTATAAACATACCTATCTTATGCTAAATACGCGAGGTCCTGTAAACGGGTTTTAATAGAGTACGGGTGATTTTAGTTTATGAAAGGTAATTTAATTTGGCATATCAGAAACTTCGGAAATCACTACGTTCTATAAAGTTAATATTTTTATCGTTTACTAGGTTCACTGAGCATTTCTGGATACCTGGCCATCCATTTTGACATTCGACGAAAATCCTTGGAAGCCTAAGAAGTCACCATGCGTGTCTTATCAAGAAGCACCTAGAAATCTAACAAGCATTCCGATAAACATATAGCGATCGATGGTCCTCAAAATTTATAAAAAACAGCTTGTATCCGGCGCTTCAAGTCATTCTCTCGCAGACTCCGCAGAGATAGTGATCGACAACAGATGAATAACATACAACACAATACAACACATCATGACTTCGGCACGGTATTGCAAGCCGATACATAACCACAACACCAACATTCAAAACAACACATCAGCCCTGATGATGGACCCTGCAATGGGATCCGAAACGTCGGCCCGAAAGGTCGTAACAACACGGCATAATACCCCAGTAAACACAAACTTGAAGATTCTGAGTGGCCGTGAAAACCTAAGAACATTCTTATTTTATTGTGTTGATTTTTATTAAGTTAGTAAGGTATACAAATTCCATAAAATTTTCCATTTTAAATTGCAAAGGCGAAATAAGGGAGCAAAAGTTGGAGTAATAAACCTTTATTACGCGATTAAAGTTATATGCATTTTATTTATAGGATCAGCGCTGCCCACGTTCGCCATTGGACATATGGCATTCAATTGTTATTTGTGTTTTCCAATGTCTCGCGTATCGGGTGTCGCATTTTTGTACACATATAACTTGTAATTCTCACTTAATGGAAAATAATTATCTTTCAATCGTTATTTGTTCCTGCGGTTCACAGACAGAAAATAGGTTTTGTGTGGACACCACCATCCCGCTCACATTCCCACGAGTGTCAGCGGGGCAGTGAGCACGGCCAGCATTAAAAATATGCCGAACACGGGTGGCGAAAGTGTAGGGCCGACATGGGAGCTATTGCTCATAGAACGGCCATGGGTATGGTGGGTCCCTCTTCTCTGGACAGATGGTACGATAATAAGTGTTCTACTTCGAGACATTTTCTAATTTGAGTATTTCAATTTTGTCCCTTCTGGTAACTCTTACTAATCTAAATCTAATCTAAATTCCTAATAATCTAAATTCCTAATAGAAATCTAATGGACATAAATTATAATTTTCTATTGTCTATAATTAAACTAAATAGATTATCCGATAGAAGGAAAATTGCTGACCTCGTATTACTGTATAAAATCGTAAATAATTACAACCGTTCAGAACTAACGCAGCTAATTTTTTATCACATCCCTTCCAGGAGCACTAGACAAAGTATATCGTTTCATTGTGACAATGTTAGTGTAAATTATCTCTATAGCTCACCTATTAGAAGGCTCCATAGGTTAGGAAACGAGTATGGCTACCTATCGGGTGTTTTTTCGGAAACACTAGCCGCCTACAAGAAAGCTCTTCTGGACGAATTCGGTCATTTATAATTGATTATTGATGTCATGTCTATCTCTTGTTTTTAGATTTTTGAATTTTACATTTCATTTTATTTTACTGTCATTTTTATTGCTTCTTGAGTTTCAGATTTGATTTGTTTACAATTATTTCATTTTGTTGTAATTTTGTTGCTTCTTGAATTTCAGACATAATTATTTTAATTTGTTGTAGTTTTATTGATTGTTGACTTTCATATTTGATTTGATAACTATTATTTCATTTGATGTAAATTTGTTATACTTTATGTTAAGTAATGTTTTATTTTTCTTTATATATCATTTTATTAATTGTTTTTGATAGAATTATACCTTATCTCCTTTTTTTATTATTACCTATCAATCTAAACATGTTTATATATATTGTTTCTTTAATGGTACGTTGTACCGTGTATTAAATTAAATAAATAAATAAATAAATAAATCTCGCCGGCCTGTAGCCTTGAGCTGGTTCTTTCGGTCAAGATCCAAGATCGTGTCCGTACACTAGGATTGTTCTGAAAATTGATTTGTATACTGCCAACATTGCTTGCTGGCTGAGCTCCACTTTTCTAAGTACGGAATAATGTAGGGATCGTGCTACCTGGCTTGCGGCTCCTATCCTCCTATCCAATTAACTAACTCGCTTTCCATCCTGAGATGTTACTACACAGAGGTATTTGAAGCTGTTCATCTATTTTAGGCTTGTGTTCTGGCACGTTATGTTACATTGATCTTCGGCACTGCCAATCACCTTGATTTCAGATTTATCAGCGGTCAGCCTCATCCCTGCAAGATTTATTTCCTCGTCAAATTTGTCGACGGCCATTTGTAACTCCTCTGGTGATTTTGCCAGCAAGGCGACGTCGTCTGCAAATAACAGTCTCCCCACCTTCACTTCTCCGATGTTCACCCAGGTATGAGCGATGAATGTTGTTATAAAAGAAAATAAATAAAAATAAACACCAACATATGCCTCGTACGCACGGCTTACACATACTAATTCGATTGTTTTTCTTAAATGGAAAGATCCACTATAGTTTCATATCCCTGAATATCGCCCGTTATTTTATCTTAAGAGTGCACTGTTCACATTGTGTACTATTTGTCATTAAAAGTTATATGGAATTGTTTTTTAAGACTCATGTCCTAAAAGAAAATTACAAGAGAAAGTTCACCGTAGGTAAGAATTGTGTCCACAACACATTTCATTTCTCACCACTAACCTGACTGCGAGTGTGTCTTCTGTGTTGAGAAGTTTTCGTGAAATGTGCAACTGTATTTATTATCCAGTCTACGTAATGCATCCTGGATGGAGGTGAGCGAGTGTGGTATTTTATTCTTGCATTGTCCGAATGAAATGTAACTTTTGTACGTGTTGACACCAGAGTCTCAAGTCGCGAGGACTTCTGCAAGAATGTGAGTTTGTAATGAATCTGTGAATTTAATAATACACTAGCTGTAGCCCGTCAACAATGACGGTACTTTTATATTTCGTTTCGGTCGGTTTCTAAGGAAATTTATATAAAAAAGTAACCCATAAAAACCAAGTTTTTACTGTACTCCCTTTCTTTGTAAAATATAACAATAATTAAAGACGAACATATAACATAACACTAAATTTACAGAAATTTAATATATTTCTAAAATGTCAGATGTTTTGAGATGTCAAGATTTTGATAGATTCAATTATCATCAATATCGTACCTTATGAATTTCCAGCGTCAAATGATTTAGTCAGACTCAGATTTGAGTAATGTAGAATTCTTCAAAACTAAGCAGAAATCTAAAAGAAATAAATTATTATTTGATTTTTTCCCAAAAAACCCAATTTTGCTGTCATCTGTGAACCAATTGTTTTGTAAATTTTCGAAATTCGTAGTGTACCGACGGAGTAATTCAAATTTAGAAAATATTCCGCGACGTTATCGGGCGGCGCGCCGTTGCTAATCAAACTTTTCTGAAATGATTCCAATTTGAAAAAATCAATAAAATTTCTAAAAATCCGAAATTATAATATAATTATTATTTTTTTAAGGAAAATTTGATAGATCTTTTTAATCGTCGCCACGAGTCTGCTTGCCAAGTTTCAGATCGATTGAATCACGGAAAATGAGTCAAAAATCGATCCGAAGTTTTTGTTGACGGCAAGCAAGCAGACGCCACGAGTTAATATAAAGGGAATAAAAAAAGAAAAAATAGTTTTTATACTATAAATTAATAACTACGTTACATAACGTAAAGATGCACCGGATGGTGCATCTTTACGTTATGTAAACGGACGGATGGATGGACGGACAGAGAACGAGATTATAATAATTGGGATAAGATTAGTATTTCAAAAAATAAATTCAACTACTTAATCGAGACCCAAAGTCAGTCGTCAATTCTAAAACATATTTAGGCTAGGTATTTTAATAATTGATTAAATAAATCGTTTAAGAAAGATTTATTTATTTAAATTATATGGAACATGATAAATTTTTTTAATTTGATACCTTTCAAAAAAACAAGTGATACAAATGCAAGAAAATTTATGAGAAATATTGTTTGTTACCGCTGAATTTCGCTACCAATGCCAGACGATTGCTATAAAACTTTATTGGTTGAATACCCTTGGTGCTGGTTGCATCAACTTGGTTAATAGTAGTAGTTCATTTATGGGAACGGATTGCTTGATTGATAGAAAACGCGAAAATCCACATACTCTGGTTCATGTCTTCTAGGGTATTATGCCGTTTTTTTACGATCTTTCTGGCCGACAAATCGGATCCCATTGCAGCGTCCATCATCAGTGCTGATATGTTGAATATGGATTCCTACTTACGAAAACAGATTTTTCTCTATGATAAATCTATAACACAGTAATACCTAATTAATTCGAACCCCAATGATTCGAAATTAACCATAATTCGAAATTTTTATAATCTACAAGTCCCAAAATCTTAATTTCATAGCAGATTAACTCCGATAATTCAAAATCCCGGAAATTCGTAACTCAAAATAATTTTTAGCCCCTTGCGCCACAAATAAAAAATATGATTGATCATATAATTCGATTATCTTTTAAATTTAACGAAATTGAAAAAAATATTTCGATTTCTTTCGCAATTGAGAACAGCAAATATGTCAATATCGGGTATTTTAGTAATAGAAATATCACGATCTATGTATTAGCATTATAAACATTGCGTTTTCGATATGTTTTCTGGAAATATGCAAAAGTACAGACGTTTTTCACATAATGAAAGGTTTTATTCACGAGTTTTACGATTTTTGGCGGATTTCGCAAACACATAATGATTTAGAACATTTTGAGTTTGTTCAAATCTTTCAGAACAGTGCTGGATTTTTATGTCACAGAGACATTATTAATCAATTAATGTATATTATAGATATCTCACAGAGACGAAGCTGTATTTATTATGGGAAAGTAGGTATAGAAGTCATTTGGGTGAACATAGGACTTATGACCTATCTTTATGGTTGGCTTAAGTGATCACTTTACACAATTGTAACATTCGCCATTTCCACTCATGATAGAATATATCATGCTTATTCATTTTTTTTTGGAAGTTGTATATATGTTCAAATTGCGTGGAAAGCTTTCACATATGAGTTGTAAGCGCTTTTCCATGCGGTCTGTACAAAGCCATTTTCATTCCCCTAAATTCCCCACAGATGTCGCTAATGAGAAAATCTACATTGATTTTTACGGAATTTTGAGAGCAATATACTTTATTGTGTAATGAAATTCATCCGAATACTTGCATTACACTAGGATACGCCAGGAAATATTATTTCCAATTTTTGTTAAATTCCTTTTTACCAGTATTTACAATTCATAATATTTTGAGTTTGTTCAAATCTTTCATAATGCAAATGTTACAATTGTGTAAAGTGATCACTTAAGCCAACCATAAAGATAGGTCATAAGTCCTGTGTACACCCAAATGACTTCTATACCTACTTTCCCATAATAAATACAGCTTCGTCTCTGTGAGATATCTATAATATATATAATGATTTAGTTTTGTACAATGAACTTTGAATTAACACGGTTCCGCATAATTCAAAATGTTTTTTTGAGTCCCTTGAATTTTGAATCCACAATAATTTGATTAATAACGATCTCTCTGGGAACAAGAATCCAGTTATCGTGTTTTTGAGCATACATATGTACTCAAAATATTCTGAATACGCAAAAATCTATGGTTTAAACGAACGATCACTATCAACCAAGTTAATACGAACGACTCTTAATTATCTTGTGATTTTTCATATAGTCAAAAGTTTTGTTATGACTGACTCTAATATTTAAATTCCTTTGTCGTGCTTGGAACGGGTTGGTTCCCTTTATGATGAGTCATATTTTCATTGCGTTTGAATTTTTTTGTCTTTGAATTTTTGAAAAGCTTGGAATTTCGCAAAGCTACTTCATCAGGTCTGAGAGGAAAATATTCCCAGAACCGCATGAGAGGTTTTATCTCGTGATGGGGAAAAGTCATGTGGTTTGCGTCGCCATGGTGGCCGATGAGCCTACACCACGGTTGTTTGAGGGATTTTGGCCCCGTTTTGGATTCTATCTCTCTGGGGATTTTGGTCCTTTTATGGAATTTATCCTTGCCGGGATTTTGGTGTGACGGTTTGGATGATTAAGGTTTGGAACGCGACATAACAAAAGGGCTTCCTGGATGAATGCGCAATATACTGACATTTTGAGAATATTTTTTAAGATTTTTTAATTATATTTATTGTTAATTAATTATAATATACATATTGTCACAATTTCGCGGCAGTAGATGACAGATTATATAGTGAAATTAATTAAAGTTTTTATTTATGACCAAAAATCACTGAATACGAACTTAACTGGAGCAGTAATATGTATTTCGGACTAGTTTATTATTGAACGTTCGGTAGGTACTCTCTTAATTTATCACTAGTTAATACGCGCACTAAATCACCCGCTTTCTATTTCGATTGTTTCTATGGTATCGCCGAACTGTCTTCTGACGTGTCTACACCTTTTACAGTTAATTAAAAATTACTACAGATACTAATAAAAAATAATCTACTAGTTTCAGGAAACATCGCGAAATTACATTAATTATATAAGAGATGATAAGAGGTATGTGCGTTGTCGTGATATAAAGCAATGCCATTGAAACTAGCGAAATGTAAGTCCGCGCGATTGACCATAGAAAAGACCATAAAGTGAACCAGAAAAGAATCAACCTACATATTTGTGAAATATTCAGGAGTGACGATATGTGAATTACAAAAATAGTGAGAAATAAAGAAAGTTGCCCCGATTAAATTCGTGTCCAGTGGTAACACATTTAAACTAGACGTAAAACCGTGAAAAATCACGGGACATAATAATAATTAATAACAATCTTTGCGTGTAACCTGCGCCACGCGCTTTTTGCGTGGGGGACTCTTAATTATCTTTATTTGTAATTCCAGCAAGTCACGCATGTTGCGTACCGACAGACATTCGAAATAAGGAAAGGTCATATTTTATTTTTTGAAAAACTCCATCTGTGTTTTATAGTGTGAATTAAACTGATTTAACAAAATCTTCAAAGATGGCACCATTGTAACATGATATGTACACAAGGTAGAAGCATTAGATGCAATTCCCCTTTGTATGCTCTTACCTCAACTCACATTACGAGAATATTATTGATGGGTTTGGTGTTAACATGATGATATCAAATTTAATGTTTTTCACCTAATTTATTTATCAAAATATGAGCATGTTCAGGTGGTGTTTTAAATGATATGATTAATTATGCATTTTTTAAAACTTTATTTCAAATATTTTTTTTTATTTGTTTCAGGTATGTTGACTTCTGTTGATCAATGTGAGCAAAGACCAATCAATATGGACCAATCAGTATGGAAGACCACCCTTAAAATGGAATCCCACCCTTGTAAGAAATAGAAGAACAAATCATTACTCTTCGAGAAAAGTTGTCAAAACTTGGCCAGTACAAAAGGTGTAACAGAGACAGTCGACAATACTTTATAAGTAGAACCTTGCTTAAATTGTGAGTAGAAAATTTAGGTGTAAAAATGTCCTAATATCAAGAGTTACGGAGATAGGTGACTACAAAGTTTGCATTTTTTGTGTCCGTATCCTCCGATTCTTAACACTCCCGTTCCGGAACGGGGTTACAACGTAACCCCAAATTTTTTATTTTAAAACGATTTAATAATTAATAATGATATTTAGTTGCTATTTTTTTTAATTCTCATAAATGTTCCAAAGAATAGAACACCCAAAGAAAAGAAGATAATGTGTCATAAGTCAAAAGTAGAATTTTTTTTTCCATAGACAATCGTCAATATTCTATATGATACGCTTAATTCAGCTTACGCGACTTCTGTTCATAATCATGTCAGACCCTTGTGAGTCATGAGAGGTCAAAATATATTTTTTTTTTATAATGATAAAAAATTTAGTAGAATCTTGTTCGCATTGTACAAAAAAACATTTTTAAACCATTATACTTCGTTAAAACGGAAAATTGACTGGGGTTACTTTATTACCCCACTCCAGCCCCCAATCTATTTTCGATCTTTCAGTGCCCGAAAGTTAATATACCTACTCTTGAAAATATAAAATAATAAAAAAATGAGCGAGCCTTACAGTAGTCGCATATATGTGTAACATTTGACATCTCACAATTATAAATAACCATTGAGCATTTGTTTAATTGCAAGCAAAGCATTTAAACAAAATTTTAAAAAGCTAATACCTATATATTTATTAATTAGTAAATAAAAATAAAGAAAATGTACGTGCATTTATTTATTATTGAATTTTGCCGCACTAGGTAGGAACCGTTAAGGTTAAATCATTAAGGATAGTTATTCTTTACATTAATGTAAATAAAATTAAGTATTTGTTGGATAGTTTCGAAGATAAAAGCGAAAATAAATCAAAGTTATACCATTCACACGCTCGACATCAGCCGCAAAGCATATATACAAAATCAGAAGCGTTGACTGTTAGAAGTGTGTGTCTTCGCTGTGATTTGATTATAAACGATGATTTTTTGTCCATATGAAATTGAGCGTTTTATTTCCTGTTACGCATTTCCGTTCTTTTTCACAAAATCACTGTCACAGAATGTAGAAAAGCAAGAGGAAAGATGTAACACATCAAAAAGTTTTGGCGGATTAGTTAAAAAAGGTTTTGCGTATTAAAAATCTTGCCCCAGAATTAAATAATTCTCGCAGACTTTTGTACGCGAGATGACGTAAGCGCACATTTTTTTATACGTGCTAATCCGAGCAGCAAAGGGCCGGTTTTACGGCGACTGTGCCCTGCTGGCTTTTAATTTTGCGTAACTACCCACATCCCTTCTTTGATGTTTTATTAAGGTCCTCCATCCCTCCCGCACCCGCGCCCGGCTGCCCCGCGTGCAGAGCGGCCGCCGGGCAATTCATTACCTTCAATAAGTAAATACTAGTTTGCCTTCGGAGCAAATTAAAAGGACCCAGGCCTTTGGGGTGCGGGTGGTTTCCTTGGGGATGTATTTATTAAGTGATTGTTCTGTTACCTACAATTGATTGCAGGTAGTCATCTTAACTATCTTTGTTGCCTATTTAAAACTCTCCAATCGCTGTATAATCTACGTGCGATCGTCTGATGATGATCTGATGATCTCTTGCATTTTATATCAAATTTTTGTATAAAAATGTAACATATTAAAATGTATTTATTAGGTTTCAAACATTTAAATTACTACCTGCAATTTAAATGTTAATCTTTCTAAAACAACACAAACACATTTAATTTATGAATAAATTACTTGTGTTTTAGAACTGAAGAAAATAGTTAAATTTTGTGGGCTTAATGTACGGTGGCCCATCGGGTACGCCGGATTTAAATATCCCGCAATTCTTAAATTTATATTATATTTGGTAACCTTAATGTTTGATTTTTGTCATTTGCTGCCATGGAAGTTATAAAAATGGTTTATTACAAGAATAACATTTTTTCACTGTTAAAACATTTTACAAATTTGGCGAAAATTATGCTGAGACCGTTCGTGGAATTCTCGGTATGCATAATTCAATTGATGAGTCCACCGTCTAAGATTAATTAAAAAAAATCGAAGATATTGGTTTTTTTATAAATAACCGCGTCTTCGTCCTGTGTGATCAGTGAATGGTACCCACCGGTTACCCAGGACCGTTCAGAGAGCAAAAGATTCCATATCGGTCCTACTCAATCGTCTCCAGGTTGACATTTTTTTAATACTATTTTGCAAGACCGTGCCGCCCCGCAGCGGCCGTATAAACCACCGCGGGACCGCACGGCCGCGAAACAAACCATTCAACGTGAAATAATTCTTTATTTAAAAAAATAAGAAAAATTACATGAAATAATACAAAACAAAACAAGAGTCGTATAACTCAAAAATAAAACACAAAGGAAATCAAAAGTAAAACAAAACCAAACAATAAAGAATTAAATACAATGGTAAAACGTAATTAAAAAAAAACAACAATATTAAGAAAATAAAGAAAAGTCTCACGGTGGCGACAGTGAATGACTTAAAGTCAAAATGTAAACCGCCCCTCAAGGGGATAGTGACAAACAAAAAGAAAAACACGATGACTTCCGGCAACGAAGTCAGAACCGACAGAAAAACATATACTCAGTGCAGGAACAGCACTCAACAGAAGGAAAATAATTCCCTTTTGCCCGTAAACAATGATAAACTAAATGAAAAATACGAAAAAAAAACTCTATGATCTCGTCAGGATCTCCCAGTGGGACACCCACTCCCCGACAAAAGATCGGAAACAGCCGAAGTGCCTTTCATTTCTTACCAGGATGTCATTTGAAGGACAACGCCCTGGTACTAAAAACACCCCCTTCTCTATCAAATCCTCTCTCGCGTCAGACATAAAAATGCATTCCCAGAGGATATGTTCCGCCGTCTGGGCCACCTGGCCGCATACACACCACGGGTCATCGGAGAGTCCAAGATCAAAAAGCTTCGATCTAAACTCTCCGTGACCCGATAGCATTTGCATCCTGTGTGATCAGCTGAAAATACTTCAGTCGTCAGTGAAAGTATCGATGAGTATCCAGGAACATTAACAGTTTGTCATCCTCAAAAATTGAACATTAGCAGAACCAGTTTGCAAGGAAATCTCACTGAAGACCTTCACCCTTATGCAACTTGACGCAATGCGATTTTTTCGTTTGAGGTTTTGTAAACTCCACTAGCAAACTGAAAACAATTCCTGAACTAAAAACAGTAATCCAACGCGTTATTGCTGAAATTGAGCGAACTGCCTCGCAAACAATCTTCAAAAATTTTATCAAATGGGACAGGGTTCGCCAACACAGCCGTGGCGGTCGTTTGGTCGACACCATAATTAATCTCACATGTCTACTTTATAAATTAATAAAAATTGCCCAATTAAATATTTATTTATGTATTTCATATTAAAATTAAATCCGGCGTGTCGGATGGACCATCCTATATAACTGTCAGAACGGACGCCCAATTGTGCGTCCGCCATCCGGCGTTATGAATGATGAAGATACAGTTCAGTATAGAAATCCTTAGACGTTCTAAAACAATAAATATGGTTTGTACAAAGATTGTTAGTTTTATCAAATTAATAAAAATTATACTCAATAAAATTTCATCTCCAAAAAGGTGAAGAATGATGGAATGGGGATAGGTTAAAGTTTGTGTATAATTAATAAATTAAGAAATGTTAAAAAATATATGATTGTCCACTTTTTTTTTTTTTTAACCGTCTGTTATCACGTACTATCCATCCCAATCTTTACCGTGTTACCAACATTTTTTTCAAAGAGTAGGTAATTTATATATTATGGTGTGGGTAATTGACAAGCAGACACCAAAATGGATAATAAACCATTCATAAATTTTTACTGGTAATTAATTATATTGGTTTTAGTGTTCAGGCATTTATTGATTTCCAAAATTTATTCGTTATCTAATCTATTTTTTTTTTCTAAAAGTGTGGCCTATTTCCAAAAGATGGCTTGCGAATTCAGAGAAATTGTTGTGACTGAGACATTTTAAATGTTATTTTACTCTAACAATAAAATTTGGTGCCGTTGTACCTATATAAATTCCTTATTTTAAGACCTAATGTATTATCCCCCTCGTTGTCATGAAATATTTTTACATTTCTGTCTCCACTTTTATTGTTTCACTAGAACAATCTATAAGGGTCATTGATGACCCGTTAATAATACTAAAAAATCAACGGGAACATTGCTGTACTAAGTTACAAGCTTTAGAACTACTAAATATGGTAGGTATTATTCCTTACAGATAGCTAACTCTTTTAGATATTAAATGAGGTGGAGCTCGTATTCATTCCTCTTGTTCTGTGGACGCAATCGGCTTTGAAACTTGTCTCTCAAAGATGCGACATCATCTCTCTAATCAGTGACATACATGTCGTAGATGTAAGTCTTATAAGTGTTGTGTAGTGTGCGTTTGAGTTGTTCATTCTTCATGACGTCGACAATCCGTACGAATTCAGACTCGGAAAAGTCATGGTTTTATATAAAAAAGTAAATACCAGTAATGAGCTATAATTACATCGAAAGTAATGGTATTTACTGTACTCTTTGATTCAAGATAAGGGATGTGCAATCGGAAGTTGTTTCTCGCAATATTTTGATACTTGCCGAATGCTCCCGAGGCTGCAATAAAGGGTAGTAAATTAGGGCTCGGGGTATTTCCTACCCCGGGGGCACACTTCTTTGGACCCTATTGCATCGGAGGTTTCTTCATAAGCTCGCTGAAAGCCTGGGATAGATGCTCCCATCTCAAGGGTATTGTGTAACACATATTTACAGAGTTAAATGAAAAATATTACCATTCTTTATAAATAATAGTGTCTTGTGTTGATAAGTAAAAAATTCACGCCGTTTTTTATGAAGTTGAATTTAACCTTTGCAAAGCAAATTCTTTAGAATAAATATTTTTATTTTTTCTTTATGATAATAGTTAACACTAGGTTTACGGGCATTTTTTATATACCTATCTCTACGGCACCCGTCAAATTGACGGATGCACATAAGTACTTCGTTTTTTCGTATTAAATGATTTATTTAACTGAAGTCCTCAATTGTTCAATTGAAATGGTTTAATTCTTTTTTAGAATACGATGCGCTTCTATTTATGTGCAGTCTTTGATATGTTCTAACATGCGCGTATCAATAATTAGTTCGAAGGCAGTTCGCACATTGTGAAAATCCTGACCTAACCGTGTATAAGGTGGTTGAGCCTTGGCTCACCGAACCGAAGCTACCAACTAAAATTTTTTTTTTTAAATCTAACCGAAATTAATAAACCATCTAATATAAGTTCTAATTCAGATACGCAACCTAAAATACTCTTACTGATCTCGATCGTACTGTTCCGAAATACACATTATAAAATAGATAATAACCTATAAGTATCTCTACGTAGATAAAAGGTTAGAATTATCCGTTTTGAATGAACTGAAAGGATTATTTTGTAAGAACGCGATGCGGTCGTAATGTTTCTTATCGATGTTTAATTAATATCAAAATCCTATTAAGTTATCGCAAGTTTCATTCTAAATGCAAATACTACCTAATGGCTTTTATCCTAGTTTACCAGGATATCTCTCTATACTAGATTATCTATTAAATGGCTCATGATGTCGTTTTTTCCTAATTTATAAATAAATAAATCACTATACTCTCACTCAATTACTATAGAAACGTCTAAGTTATTGGCTCGTGATATCGTCTTTAGTCTATAACTCCCCCTCTATTGTGACGCACGTGGCAACCCTAATATTTCAGAAAACGTGTTGGAAATTCTATATTTACACATACAAAGATAATAATATACTTATAATTTTAATTCGGACTTGACTACAATACGTATAAAATTTATTGTTTAGAGTTTACATTTACTGGAATAACTAACCATAACAGAACCGTAAAATATCTGAAAGAAAAGGCACATTTACATATCATTTTGTTTTTAAATTTGCTTACTTTTGTTGGCTGCTTCTATATACAATTTATAGTTTGGAGAAAAACACATAATCAGATTGTTTCAGTGATTCGCCTCTGGATTGGTTATCTTGGTAGAAACTGTATTTATCTGCAAACCGAGAGTCTAATAATTTGAAAATAGGTCTACTTCCGAGTATGTGGTGTCTGTCGCTAACAGAACTTCACTTTTCTCGTTAGGAATTTATTTAACAAGTTTTTAAAAATGAATCTATGGAAAGGAGGATCGATGTCCGTGGGTAATGACATATCCTCGGTTTCCGCGTAAAGGGGCCCCATCGTCCCGCCCCTAAAATGCCATGAAAAACTTCCTTCTATACATTTTCTCTGGCGTTTCCTTTACCTTGATAAACAACCCGAAGCTAAATCTTGATATAGCCACGTAGTATGTTCCATTGCCTCGACAAATCGTCAGCATTCCGAGGAAAATGTAAATCCAAGGTATACCAAAACTTTAGGGATCACTTGCGTCTAAAGATTAAGTTGGAAGATATTAATAGTGGCATCTAATTCTTTTTAGGGGTCCTTGCGTCTAGAAGAATGTTGGTTATTAGTTTAAAGCTGATTATTGCAATTTATCCTCTGTGGAGTATAAAGATAATTTCTTGGTAAATGAAAATGTGAATTCCTCCTCGTAGAATGAAGACAAGTATGTTTAACCAATGGAACATTCCACGTGAACAGAATATATTAACCATGTGTCAATACATTCATAGATATCCAAAGCGTAGTGAATAAATCTACCTCACCAACTTCCTATGACCATGTGACTATATTTATACAATAATTAAACGAGTTATCTGAGCAAAATAATTCGTGTAGATAACGGGAATACTTTATTTCAAATATCGTTGAAGCATTTTTTAACGTCCGAACGAAATCGCAATATTCAGGGGTGTATCCTGAATCGGTTGCGCATAATTAATAACCCGATTCACTTTCTCTCCCTCCCGTTCATATAAGTCAGAATCAAATATTTCGAAATCACAGCGCTCTCACCCAGAAGTTTCTTCCTTCAATCAAGTACAGGTGTAATTTCGCCCCATTGAGGAATGACCCATCTGTACTTCTTGAAATTCCCTAGTTAGAACTAGTTCTTTATATATAGGGAATATGCACGTAATTATGGATTTTTGTCCTCATGATTGAACGTCTCCTTGGCAAAAAGCGGGGCAAACCCAAAACAATCAACCCACTTCATTCGCTCCCTCTCTTGCGTTCAAATGATTTGAATTACGTCTAATGGGATTAAAATAGATTGGTTCTTGTCTTTTTCCACTCCATAGTCATATTATTTCAATCCTAACTGCATTATTTATAATGAATCTAAAATATCGTCATAATTTTGTTACTCGTAATCAATATATATGGATTATTCTATCGGCCTTCACGCACTTTTGATGCTGAAGGCATCACTACGATAACTCTTGGTTGTTCTAGTATAACTGATCCATCAGAAATCACGCCGAACTAATTCCGGAGGTCAACAACACAGACTTCGGACCAAACGTCATACCTAATGAGTTATTTCGGGCAGTTTCCTTTTTAGGTATATAAAGCCTTACTTATAAACCCATTGTCGGACGTATATCATGGTCTTTATACTCCATGCTTGCTACCACCAAAACTGAACGATGCCATCGCAAGACGAGTCTTGTTATTTCAATCCTAACTGCATTATTTATAATGAATCTAAAATATATTGGATAACTCTTGGTTGTTCTAGTATAACTGATCCATCAGAAATCACGCCGAACTAATTCCGGGGGTCAACAACACAGACTTCGGACCAAACGTCATACCTAATGAGTTATTTCGGGCAGTCTCCTTTTTAGGTATATAAAGCCTTACTTATAAACCCATTGTCGGACGTATATCATGGTCTTTATACTCCATGCTTGCTACCACCAAAACTGAACGATGCCATCGCAAGACGAGTCTTGTTATTTCAATCCTAACTGCATTATTTATAATGAATCTAAAATATATTGGATAACTCTTGGTTGTTCTAGTATAACTGATCCATCAGAAATCACGCCGAACTAATTCCGGGGGTCAACAACACAGACTTCGGACCAAACGTCATACCTAATGAGTTATTTCGGGCAGTCTCCTTTTTAGGTATATAAAGCCTTACTTATAAACCTATTGTCGGACGTATATCATGGTCTTTATACTCCATGCTTGCTACCACCAAAACTGAACGATGCCATCGCAAGACGAGTCTTGTTATTTCAATCCTAACTGCATTATTTATAATGAATCTAAAATATATTGGATAACTCTTGGTTGTTCTAGTATAACTGATCCATCAGAAATCACGCCGAACTAATTCCGGGGGTCAACAACACAGACTTCGGACCAAACGTCATACCTAATGAGTTATTTCGGGCAGTCTCCTTTTTAGGTATATAAAGCCTTACTTATAAACCCATTGTCGGACGTATATCATGGTCTTTATACTCCATGCTTGCTACCACCAAAACTGAACGATGCCATCGCAAGACGAGTCATGTTATTTCAATCCTAACTGCATTATTTATAATGAATCTAAAATATATTGGTTCCCGTTTTTTTTTGATTTAACCACAACAACTTGAAATAATAGTTTATAATCTAATTTGTCTATACAGAATCTAAAATATGATTTGTAACAACGAAAAGGTTATAAAAGTCCATCGGAATGTATAACATGAAAGGTACTCACTGTATGTGAAAGGTGAAATCCCGAAGCACTGTTTTTTTTTCTTCCTTCCTTCCCTGGTTTCACCGCTGTCTCGTTCCGAAGGCACGTTATTTTATTTTTTGAATTTATTCTCTAATATTATTTAGTCAGGGACTATACTGTATCCACTGAGGTTTTTCAAAACCCAAGCGTCATCTACAGCATAACTTCCTACGTGAAAATCAGTCAAACACTCTCTCGTTTTTTCACTCTGTCGGCTTATTTATAAACTTTCATTCCCGACTCTACACCTATACTCTTACAAAGTCCGAAAGAGCCGATTGGTCGGTTCAAAAAAATGCTTTTAAATTGGACCTATCACGTGCCTACACATAAATGTTCGTTCCGCCAGGGGCGCAGTCAACTTATCTATAATACGCCATCATTAGTATTTATTTATTTTTGAACCAATTTCGTTTCTCCAGTGGAGCAGTCGCAACTCTCTCGCATACAAGCGATAAATTAATCTTAAATAGTTCTTTTGAGATATTCGATATAATTATTATTTTCTTTCTCATTTCTTTGTAGTAGGGTGGCAGGTTAAATCCATCACAACATGACCCGACATCACATTTCTTTTGGAATATCCAGTAGGTCCTGCGACACCTTTGAATATTGGGGGAATGGGTCTGCTGCTGGGTCAGCGCTGGACCCACTTGCTTCAAAGCCCATACATTGTATTCCATTGATAGCAAGTAGTTCTGTTGTATTGCTTTTGGAGGTAGATGACTTTTTATCGGAGTCGGTGCTTGAGGAAATGTGCATTCTTTTTTTACCAAGACCTGGAATGTTATCTTCTTCTGATGACTCTTCTGTCAATTCGCTGTCGAAGGATTCGGAAGTCTCGGATTCATATTCACTTTCACTTTTAAAGCTCTTTCTTCAGAACTAGTACCGGAATGTACTTCATCGATGTTAGAAATTTCTATCAATAATTCCAAATACTTTCTTGATTACTGATGGTTGCTAAAAATGGGTGAAGATAAAATAAATATTATTGCAAAAGTAATTATTAGAAAACTACAATAAGTAATTATTAGAAAATTACAAATTAAAAATTCTTACAATAAGTAGATTTTTTCTTTGCAAATATTTATAAGCATTGCTAATATTTTAAAAATTGATATACGTCTTCACACACAGACTACAATTCTAAAACTGAAGATTGTCATATGGTCAACTTTGCCAGAAATCAACCCTCGAAGAGACCTTTTTTTATTGCCCCATAAATCATAATGCTCCAAATGCGTTACGCAGCGCATAGGTTCTTGTAATTTGTGTTTGAAACAAAAACATCGATGACATTCTTTCTTCATTGCTTCACACAAATTGTAGAAATATGATTATGTTGTTTCAAAAGCAATAATTTCACAAATGGGACGAATTCAAAAGGGATATTCTTTAAATTACCAAATCCGTCAATTTGATCGGTGTCCGTAGAGATAGGTATAAAGCTACAAGATTTTCTAAAATAAGAGGTTTCCAAATAAAAAAAAACAGTAAATATATTTGTACTAATCCATTATAAATTATCATTAAAAAAATCAGATAAAATTTCTGCCTGTTTAGTAAAATTTACAAAGCAAATCGGAAATCCGTCAATTTGACGGGTGCCGTAAACCTAGTGTTAATAATAAAAAACTGAAAAAAAGAATTTTTCTAAAAAAATTGATAAGTGGTATATATTACACATTAAAATGTGTGAAAATGAAAAATACAGATAAAAAGCAAAAAAATAAATTCTTATCATAAAAGACACACTTTTTTTGATTTTGAATGTATGTCATGTTGGAGGGAAGACTGTACTTTGAATGCCTCAATCACATTTTTTAATCCAAATTTAATTGTATTCTTAAAACGACTTCTTAATAAGTATTATTCAAAATGTATTTGGGAAGTGAAGTAAATATTTTATCGATATCCTATTTTTAACGAAATATTTATTAAATCTCATATTTTCTTGTAGTTTATCTTGGTGTTTGAAAGGAATTCAAGGGATAAGAGAGAGGAGAAATGCACGGACTTACCTCTACACTTCCTATTTCCTTCTCGTCCGCGACCTTCTGGGCTGGTTCACACTGGAGGAACGTCTCTTTATCATGCGTTTAGTTAGTTTTTTGCTCCAATGTCTGCGTTGTTTTGAATTTTAAAAATACACGGTATTTCGGAGTCGATCAAGTTTTGTTTCGTGCGGCGAGTACTATACGCGCGAACCGGTGGGTATCGCATTCGTTAGGTTAGGTTAGGTTAGGTTAGGTTAGGTTAGGTTAGGTTAGGTTAGGTTAGGTTAGGTTAGGTTAGGGTAGGAACCGGTGGGTATCGCATTCGTTAGGTTAGGTTAGGTTAGGTTAGGTTAGGTTAGGTTAGGGTAGGAACCGGTGGGTATCGCATTCGTTAGGTAATCTTGCATGTTAGATATGAACGGAATCCAGGAACGATATATTGGAATGGTCCAGATAGGTGTTTGGGATAGGGAACAATATACTATGCGCCAAAACATTCATTCATTCGACATTCAATGCGATTGTCAAAGTTATATAGTTTAGAAACTTTTCAATATCACACGAAAATCGATTAAATATGAAAGTGGGTAGACACATTTTTTGATTCGTTACCTTACCCCCCCCCTTAAAGCTTTTGTGTTGGATGCTTTCTGCGTAACTGTGCCCAATTAGGTAAGCGTAAATTTGAAAATCTTACGATTTAGTGGTACAGTTTTTCTATTTTAATACGCGTGAATAAAACATTGAAAGATTGCAAAATAAATTCTTGAATTTTGTTAGCCTTGTGGTGATCATTGGTTTGTAGTCTAGATAGGCCTTTTTGAGCGGGCCGACCAAGTAGAAGCCAGGAAACAACGTTTGCGTAAAGCAATGTAGTTTAACGTGTGGCAAGCAGGTAAGAAAGGCACAAAGTACTAAGAATAGTTACTCAGGTTGGTATTTTCGGATTACTCGAGATTTACAAGATACTATTACAATATAAATATTACAAGTCAGTTGAGCTTACAAAGCTAAACCACAGTATAGTAAAACATACAGTATTATATCTTCATACAAACAGCCGAAACGACACCCTTCGAAATCTCGGTATACTTCGAACTGCTCAGTCGCTGCAGGGCTGCAGTAACGTACGGGCGCAAGCAGTGTGAGACGCTCCCACGCATACATTTAGGTCAATTTATGGCACCCCAAACCATAAAGAATCAGTCAATGAGCAGCCCTGGTGCGTTTTTAACCAAGTTTAAGTACCAAGCGGCCCTAGGTATTTATTTCAAGGACACTGCCAAGATAACATACTGTATGTATTTATTATACTGTGGCTAAACGTACGTTATATTACGGTTATTTGACATATTTAGGTATTGAAACAATGAAAGTTAAATACCAACCTAATGGATGTGTTTAGATTTTTTTTTTTTTAAATAGAGATGCGAACACGGAATACGTGTCACATCAATATTCTTACTATTTTCAAATTGAGCTAAACACTTGTGCTATGAAAATAGGACTTACTTGCTGATCTGGAGTGAGTTTCAAACCAGCGATCTTTGTATCACGAGGTGAGAATCCTAACCACAAGACCAATAAACTACCCTCGAATCGTCCTAAGACGTTGATTCGAAGAATATGCAAATATCAATTACCACAATCATGCCAAATAAGTATAACTTCTACCGCGCGTACGTGAGTACAAGCTCCTCCAATTTTTTTTATACCTACATACAAATATTTTTTAATATTTTAAAGGTAATTTTCTATTTTCTTATTTAGGTTGTAGAAATATTTCCTAAAAATGAAGGTATTCGATATAAAATCTCTTGGCTATAGTTGGTCAAGATGCTTCGAATTTTATCGTAGAATAGTCGTTTAGTTATTTATTTTTCTAACTAACTAACCATCACGCCGTTTCTCCGCAGGAATAGGCAGACAGAATTGAACGCCACACTCTTCTATCCTGGCACACCACCTTTGCTTCGGCCACATTCATACATCTTCTCATACAAGTTCTACGGTTGTTGCGGGGCCATCCTCAAATACTTCACCATCATCATCATCTTCTTCCCCTTGTCCTGTAGGGTCGGGGGCCCAAAGACTCGACAAGGTGCTTTCATGATCCCCTGTCTTGCGCTGCTTCTGCTCGAGTCAACCAGTCCAGACCCATTCTGTTTTCAAATACATTTTCTTGTTGTCTCTCCCAGCTTAATCTGGGTCGACCCACCGGCCGTCTTCCCTCCGGGGTTGCTAAGAGGATTCTTCTTGGTAATCGTTCCTCTGGATTTCTGAGCACATGTCCAAGCCACCTCAGTTGGGATTTTTCTCAAATACTTGATATTTGTTTTTCAATGGTTGCAATTTTCTCCTGAATTATCAGGTGGTACGCTTCAAATGCTTCTTACTGGATAGTCGAGCCTAAAGGTGTTGACTAGGCAACATTAATAATGGGATGTGCGCTGACAAATAGCCTAATTTATTAATAAACCTCACCCTTTGCTGGTTTCGTCTTTGTGGTCTCCTTCATCTCCTGGAAGCCGCAGGGTTATAACAAATACAGATGGTGAAGGGGGGAATACCCGGGAATAACTAACATTTATGATGTTGAAAAAAAAAACGAGCGAGCCTTACGGTAGCCGCATACGATGTGTAACATTTGACATCTCACAATTAAAAATATCAATTGAGCAAACAGAAATTAACATCAAAATTTAATAAAGCTAATAATACATATATATTTATTAATTAGTAAATACTTATAAAGAAAATGTATGTGCATTTATTTATTATCGAATTTTTCCGAACTAGGTAGGTACCGTATAATCTACATACGCATTTTGTTTAGAAATGTGTTAGGTCAATTATATGTTTTTATTCATTTTCACAGATGCCGATAGTTTGCCGCCATACATATTGTATGAAAACTTTGAATAAATATTTAAAAATAATCACATAAATTACATAAAATTTGATAATTGTTATCATTAAGGGTAGTTATTGTTTACATTAATGTCAAAAAAATGAAGTGTTTACTGGATAGTTTCGAAGATATAACCCAAAGTTACAACATTCACACGCTGGATACCAGCCGTGTAGCATATATACAAAATCGGAAGCATTGGGTGTTGGAGTTGCGCGTCTTCGCTGTGATGGCACTTGCTGGACATTGATTTGTTTATAAAAGATGATTTTTTTCAATCGCGCGCGCTCATTTGTTAAATTAAATTGCGCGCGCTTCCTTGGCGTCTTATTTCCTGTTACGCATTCCCGTCCGTTTTCACGAAATCACTGCCACAGACTGCAGGAAAGTGAGGGGAAAGACGTTGCACATCAAAAAACAATTTTTGTATTGGATCCGTCTCTCTAGTGACGTCAATAATTACGTTTCTCAGAATGAAACCGTTATTCTCTAACCGTAACCTCAACACTGTGGAAACATCGAGAACTGTCTACAGAAATCTACCACCTTCGCATAACGTCTACAACCGACGAGAACAGTGAAGTGGGACCCACCACAGACCCAGGGCCGTTCTACGAGCAAAAGCTCCCGTATCGGCCCTACACTTT
Organism: Agrypnia vestita; assembly: GCA_016648135.1. Lineage (NCBI taxonomy): Eukaryota > Metazoa > Arthropoda > Insecta > Trichoptera > Phryganeidae > Agrypnia > Agrypnia vestita. Next base: position 48,782 of record JADDOH010000330.1, on the reverse strand, counting down.
CGCCATCCAGCTTGGCATTGCTTTAATGCTAAAGCAGCTTCCTCGCTACGTCGCTGATGATGCAAGCACTCGTGCGACGCGGCGAGGAAACTGCACTAACCACTTCACTGTCTCTGGGGTGCGTTACGAAAAGCAATTTATCCAAAGAAAATAACAATACATAAAAACAAAATCACAAGTAAATAACAAAATATAAACAAAAGGCAGAGAAATACAAATGTTCCGATGTTCCGCGGGAAACCCGTTCGCACGGCGCGGGTCTAAATCGTGCAATCCGAGATGATGAGTATGTTCTCATCATTTTCAATTTCAATTTTCAATTTTCAATTTTTATTTATTACATAATATGTACATTACAAACATTCTGTTCAATGCATACATATTATTAACTTACATCTAAAAATATACATATACACATATACATACACATCCATATACACATATACATAAACACATATGTATACATACATACACATATACATATACATACATACATACACACACATATACATATTGTGTATTAAAATACTAATTTATTATTAAACAATTATTAAACAATTAGAAGTGACCTGTATAATCTGGTCAAAGGTGTAGGAGAATCCTGCTTCGGAAAACCCCCTCAGACACATGGAATATATCAATATCCAAAGCGATCTTGTTCAGCATAGCTGTAGCTTTTCCAACAGGCATAACCATCGGCAGGTTGGTCCTGTATATTGGAATGTGAAACAATCTATGCTGACGATGTCTAAGGTAATTATCAGGAACATACAAACCAATGCTCTGCATAATTTCAGTATTGTCGATCATACCGCGCAACAATCGATAAAAATGTGTAATCAAATACACATTCCTTCTAGTCTCTAAACTATTGTAGCCAAGCATACCCTGGAGAAACTCGGTTGGGTAAAGCCAAGGATAATGCCCGTACTCTCTCATGTAGAGATATCTCAGAAACTTCTTTTGGACTTTCTCCACCATAAGAGAGTACTTGCTCTCATGTGGCCCCCAGATCATCGAGCCACTCTCGAGTCTACTCCGCACCAAGGAGTTGTAAAGAGTTCTCAGTACGCGGGTATTCTCGAAAACCCTGGCAGTACGCAGAACAAATCCTAACATTCTCAGAGCATTACCACTGATCGTCTCTATGTGATCGTGAAATGTCAGGTTGCTTACAAATCTAACACCTAGATCTTTAACATTCGATGTTCTTGTCAGATTTTGGTCGTTCATTTTGTAGCGAAAAAATAGAGTTTTTTGGGCATTATCAAACGACGAGAACAGCCGAGGAGAAACGGGCGCATTCTCCTTAACACTAGAATAATCTAGAAAATTCGATAAAACAAGCGTATGCCGGTATAAATAGCGCGGATCTAGGCCGCCGCGGAATTTTCGTGTTTGACAGTTCGATTCAGTGCGAAGTCGGCCGCGAGACGACGCCCAGGGTGGCCAGTCATGAACTGTAAGGCGGCAGATATCGAGCGAAATAATCAAGCGAAGTACCTTACTGGCGTTAAAAATAAGCGATTAATACTACGTACGAGAACGGAATGTTCAACAAGCGATAAATATAATCTTATAGGGATAATAACGATTTTATATACGAGTGATATATTGCGAAATAGTGTGATTTGAATAGCATTAAGTTTAATTCGTATAAAGTGATTTTGTCCATTAAGTAATTAATTAATCTTTAATTAATAAATCGCTAAATAATTTCCAGTGTTTTCATTCATTACCCCCGTAGCCACGACACGTGACAATATTATACGTCCGTCTTGGGATCATTATTATTTATCATATACATAAATGATTATTAATTATAACAATAAATGTAATAAAAAATTACATCATTACTTAATAAATGTAAAATAAGATTATTTGCAGACGACGCTTTAATATACATAGAGGATAGTGACCTGGAAACAGCGATCTACATCATAAATAAAGAACTGGAGGAAATATCAAAATGGCTCCAATTCAACAAAATTAAATTAAATGTTTCAAAAACAAAATGTATGATAAACGGAAGCAAAAAAAGAACAGAATGTGTGCGTGCGTGCTCGGCGCCGTGTACGCACGCACTGTGACGCACACATTGACATAGAATATGGGGGCACAAGGCGGCGGCAGTAAGGGCCGTGCCTTCGGTGCCATTCGCGCTCGCAGCCGCCGCTTTAGAAAAAAATGCCCTTCCTGAAAAAAATGCCTTTTTTTATGATTGTAGTGCTTTACTAAAAAGGTGTGTTGATTATCACAAAGACTGTGAGTTTTTAAAAGTCTACGTTGACGTTAATCAGCGTTCTTTCAATTTAAATGCAGAAACTAGGTATACTAATTACAGAAATTTTCGGGTTTCGTGTCTACTTCATGCGTCGGAATCTCAGACGCTGACGACGAGTTAAAAGAAAGGGAGTAAAAATAAAGTGACAACCCTAGCGTCAATGTAAGAGTAGGCTTATAATTCGCCGACAGGCCGGAGATAAACTACTGTTCTGGGTATACTGTGAGACTACCAAAGAAAAAGAAAAACACCTCACAAAATTGTATGATGTATAAAGGTATAAAAATCTTCGTTAACCTGCCATTCAAAACATGGAGAATATAAGGAGGTTTAAACTGAAGTGCAAAAATTATATTCAAAAAACTTTTAAATGATTAGATGGAATGCAACATGTCCAAGTGAAATCATATATTAGCCCACACAACATTATGTGTGGAACTAAATTATTAAGATAAATAAAAATAAAATAAAAATTAACTTATTTAACAAAATAATATTTATTTTAGTATATAATTATATATACTAAAATAAATAATAACTGCTCGTTACTCTATATTTTTAATTTTTATACTCATGTTTTGGTGCTATTCCTGATGCTTTATATTTTGCTACTTATAACTTATATTGTTTAATGTATATACATTTTAATTTTATGTTATATTTTTTATGTAAAAGCCTATACACACTGATGCTCTTTACTTTATATTTTTAACTTTTATACTCATATTTTGGTGCTATACAGATATTGTTTAATGTATGTGCTTTTTGAAATTTATTTAATATTCTTTATGTAAAACCCTAATGGGCGTAAACAAATAAATAAATAAATAAATAAATAAATAACCACTGTGCCAACATAAATAACATTTTGTTAAAATATCTGATAACAAAGTTAATGTTTTAAGTATTACACAATCCAGCCCTGTGAAATAGCAGGAAATAGAGGAGAACGGACGATGCAGACATTTCTAAATATATAAAGCGGCTTCACGGGAGAGTATTACCAGCATCCCTAAGTAGTGTCAAAGGACTTGGCGCTCCACGAATCTACCCGTATTATACGGTATTACGCCGAGGAAGAAATATCATAAAGGTTTATGATATATTTTGTACGTGTGATATTTGATACGGTTTCCGTTACATTTTTCTACGAAGATTATATAACGATAAAGTATTTCATACTTTATGTAATCCCAATAATAATTATTTCGAATGTCCGTCCGTAATTTCTCATTCCAAAAATTAGTACGATTTCAGAATTGTTATTAAATAAAATAAAAAAATTGGCTCTATGCTTTTTTTAATAAAATATTTTTTTTTAAAATTAAATATTCAGATTTTTTAAGTATTTCAGTTTAATTAAATAAAAACTGAGTGCATCTATATCGCACATGTCATTGGTGTAGGTCTTTCCATTTAAGAAAGACAATCGAATTAGTATGTGTAAGCCATGCGTACTAGGCACATTGTTTCATTTTGTTTGGTAAACTCCAACACAACGAAACAATGTGCGTCGTAAGCACGGATTACACATTCTAATCCGATTATCCTTCTTATATGGAAAAAAAACTATATTAATTATTTATCAAAATATATAATTTTCTATGCAACAATGTCCGTCGCTTATGTTATCAGATGGCTCAATATAATAACGACGTATAAGAAGTAGAAAAAGCATCATTCTCTATTTAATAATGTCCATCACTAAAATTATCAAGAAAAAATTAACAATACTCGCTACGTTACTCCAGATAACGCCGTTCTCACAGCCTTAGCTGGCGGCCGAAATATATATATATAGAGAGATTATATCTATATATATATATATATCTATATTATGAATATATATAAATATGTATATATTTATATATAATAAAAGTACTTCACTTTTGACGGCTAGTATTTAAAAAGTTGTATTAAATATTAATGTGGTTAACCACATCCAAACATAAATTTACAATAGACAATTGGAAAATAGATACAGTTGACGAATATGTGTACCTTGGTCATAAGATAAATCTGGGAAAAGAAAACCAAGAACAATAAGTCTGGGCTGGGCAGCATTTGAAAAATTGAAACACTCGTTTGAAAATAAAGAAATCCCAATATGCCTGAAAAGAAAAATGTTCGATACATGTATCCTACCGATGTTGACAAATGGTCTAGAAACAGCAACATTATAGCAAAAAGCATACGAAAATTAAAGTGTACACAGCGGGCCACGGAAAGGCAGATGCTCGGCGCGAGCCTTCGAGATAAAATCAGAAATGAAGAAATAAGACGCCGAATAAAAATTGCCGATATTACGGACCAGTGGGTTGGATAAATGGCTCGACAGGAGGATACTAGATGGGCACCCAGAATCGTACAGTGGAGGCCCTGGACGAAAAATAGAAGCGTCGGAAGATCTCCCAAAAGGTGGTCTGATGACATTGTCCAGCAAGCAGGAAGAACCTGGATGCAAAGGGGGAGAAACAGAGATGAGTGGAGAAAAATGAAGAGGACTACATCCAGCAGTGGAGGGAAGGCTGAGGAAGAAGGAAGAAGATTAATATTAAAAAAAAGAACGAGCCGTTCAGTAGTCGCATATGATGCGTAGTATTTGAAATCTCACAATTAAAAATATCAATTGAGCAGCAGCAGAAATCATTAACATCAAAATTTAAAAAAGCTAATACCTATATATTTATTAATTAGTAAATACAAAGTAAAGAAAATATATGTGCATTTCTTTATTATTTAATTTTGCCACACTGTGAGCTGTCATTGAATTTTGGCAAAACAGTGTATTATATTAAAGAATTTGGTTGTAAAAAAATATTGAATTTTGACCCACTGTGAGCTGTTTGTAAATAATTTTGACCGTGTCAATAAAGCAATGTATTATGATATTAACGAATTTGGTGTACATAAAAAATTGCGCTCATTCGTCAAATGAAATTGCACGCGCTTCCCCGGCGTCTTATTTCCTGTTGCGCATTCCCGTCCTTTTTCACAAAATCACTCTCTTTCCTTGCATTTTCACAAAATGCAAGGAAAGAGAGAGGAAAGATTTCACATACCAAAAATTAAATGTGAAATTAATAAAAAAATAATTTATCCCGGGATATAAGGGTTAACTTGTATTTAATTTTGACAAGTTACTAACATTTCAATCAACGTATATTATGGATGTCTCACAGAGACGAAACTGCATTTTTATGGGAAAGTAGGTATAGAAGTCTTTGGGTGTATATCGGGCTTACGACCTGTCGTACGGCTGGCTTAAGTGATCACTTTACACAATTTGCCATTTCCACCCATGATAGAATATACCATGTCTATTAATTTTTGGCAGTTGTATATATATTTAAGCCGGCACCAAAGCTTTTTTCCATTATCATTCCCCTTAAATGACACAGATGTCGCCGGTGAAACATCTATAGTTGATTTAGGAATTTGTAGCAATATATTTTATCTGCATAATGAAATTCATCCGAATTACTAGCATTACATTAGGATACCCCAGAAATATTATTTCTAATTTTACTTATCTCCTTTTTTACCGGTATTTATATTCAGAATACTTTGAGTATGTTCAAATTTTTCAGAAAAATAATTGAAAAATCTGAAAAATTTGAACATACTGAAAATATACTAACATTTCCATTCAACATAATTCGCCTTAATCATACAGATTCTTGTACAATAGTCGAGAGCGTTATAACGCTTCTGGCTCGTGTAACAGGTAAACTTTGATTAAGTAAAAAGCTTTGACATTTAACCCGGCTCTCCACGGCGCCTCAGCTGTTTGAGCTTAAATTTCAATGACCCTTCGCGCCGCCGTATCGAATTTCCAACTTGTGCTCGTCGACCTTCCATTTAGTGGACTTTCCCCTAATCTTATTACAATTTCTGCTTTCTTCGTCTCGTTAGCCACCCCGCCCGCCCCAACCCTCATCCCCCAATCGCTAACTTTCGCGCTTTGTTCATACCTTTGAACTCCGTTGCACCAGTTGAACTCGACTATTGAATAAGTGGTAAGGTGTATTTACTCTTAACACTCGTGCGATTAGTGTCGACGCTATTCATATATGAGAAAAGTAGATGAAAGTCCCTTATACGATGGCTCAAGGCTTACAACATGTATGAGCTGGCTTAAGTGATCACTCTACACAATGCAACGTTCACCGATTCCATTTCTAGAACATCCACACATTATCAAATTTTTGAAAGTTCTATTAATATATGTTTCGAATCAAGAACAATTCATGTATTGTACTATTGTTATTTTTTTCTCATTAACAAGTAATAGGTCGACCACAATCAAAAGACCGTTCCCTAGCTGTGTCCGGTAAGAAGAAAGTGGGGGTAAATTACCTGGCAAGCCCGTATTACAAGCCTCAATATGATATTCCAAATAAATGTATATTTTTTAGTTTAAAAAAGGTTACTTACTTACTAGAAAACCATCTTTTGTGTTTATTTTATGCATCGTAACAACACACATATTTTTTGCGCACATTCTTTTGAATGCGGTCTAGCTATATAATATATATATATATATATATAGATTTCGCAACTGGTGATGATACTTCTATATCCTATTTTTCAAAGTGGAGTTTTTGTAGCAATATTCCTAAATAACGTATATATGATTTTATTTCGAATTATTACATATCAATTTGATGTATTGGGCTAAGTTTTAACATTTTTGTTACTTCTATTTTGAAATTGTTAGTAGTCAATTGTCCGGTCTTTTGTGGTAGGTCGTTGTATAATTTTAATCCGTTACAAATTAGTCGTGACTGTCCCGTTTTTGTTTTGGCTTGGATCATGTTGTAGTTTTGAGCCGTTCTAGTGTAGTGTTGATGATTTTCGTGTATTTTGTGTGATGTAATATCTTCGTCTTGTATTTCGCCATTTGCTAGCTTGCGAATGAGATTAAGTTTTTTGATTTTTGTAATTTTACCAACGTTTAATTGTTGTGTTATTCGATAAACTGTTTAATTTGATGTCAAAAATTTCAAATTTAATTTTTTAATACGCGTTTTGCCTTATGAGGGCATTGTTAATCAAAATATTTTACATTCAGCAACTTGTATTTGTATGAAAATTGCTGAAAAGAGATGCTACATACTTTTAAGAATTGATGAAAGTTTTTTTTGTACAATTTGTTGAATGTAAAATATTTGGATTGATAATGGCTTCATAAGGCAAAACGCGTCACAAAAAATAAAAAATGTAGAACTTAAAAACAAGTATTTTCATTTCCATATGTGTGAATATTGTGCGAAGTTCTATAAACTTAAGAATGTTCTTAAGAATGCTCTCTTCACAGCCGCTCAGAATCTTCTGGTGTGTGTCTTCTGGGGTATTATGCCGTGTTTTTATGTCCTTTCCGACCGAAGTTTCGGATCCCATTGCAAGGTCCATCATCAGGACTGAAGTGTTGTTGTGTGTGTTGGTGTTGTGGTTAGGATAGGTTAGGTTAGGTTATAAACTTACTTTTGAAAAAATAAACTCTTCCATACCTTTCCACCCTTCCTAGTTGTTTGCTTCCTTCCACAGCGGTTACATCTTCGGTACATCCCTTTCGAGGTCTTCCAACGCTTCTTTTACTCTCGTAAGGTCTCCGCTTCAGAACTCTTGGGGTCCACCTTGTGGCATCCTGCCTTGCAACATGTTGTTATGGAGATATGTGACCACAAATATTGCATTTTTGAAGATGAAATGCGACGAAAGTTTACACACACAATGAACATAGCCGTAAAAAAGAGTAAAGTATGTATACTTTATATATTGAAAATATTCTCAGGTTTTCACGGCTACCCAGAATCTTTTGTGTAATTTTAATCTGTATTTTTTTGAGATAGTCTGCCGTATATATACAGAACAAGAGGAAGAAGACTTTTATGCCTGCTTTTTTGCGTAAAATAAGACATTAATAATATACCAAGACAAACGAGACATTACGAAGTGTTCTTTGTAGCGAAACAAATTTTCAAAATTCGTAGATATTTTTCTTTATAGGAGAATACCCGAATTACAAGAATTATTTAGACATAAAATATGACAGTAGAAGTAATTACAGTAGTAATTAAAATTAATTGAATAAAAAAAATAAAAAACATAAGAAATTCTGTATTTTATTTGTTTTGGTTGCCATTATCTTCTTACCTTCTTTATCAGGTGTATTGGTTTAAATATCTTTATTTTACTTAATTTTTAATTTGTTAAAGTTTTTTAATTATTACTGTTTGCTTTTGTACTAATAATTGTTAAAATATAAAATATTGCTCACTTCTCTTAAATATGTTTTATTTCTATTATTTTTTTAAAATTATTTACTTTAAAACGTACTTCATTTTAGGTATATAAACATCCTTGTAACTTTCTGGTACTGTAAAAGCTCACCAGGGCGTTGATTAATAAATAAATAAAAAAAAGGAAATAAATAAAATAAATAATTAATTGCATTTTTTTTTCACAGCCGCCACCACGCGACAATGTGAATAGTTTTTAATTTTATTCAAAATTCAAAATGATCTGACTTCACATTCCCCTATTATATTATCTTCTCTGAGCCGCTCCCTAATATCCCCGCTCACCCCTCGCAGTCCTGTGGTAGCGGAGGCTCTATGGCAGACAGCCAAAAGTCCGCCTCAGGGGTAGTTTTTTCAACATTGTACACATTAACATACGTATACGTGGCCATGGCTTTACAGGGACACTGGGAGAGCAAACAGGGTCTTTACGAAAATACTCACCGGAATATTCATCAAAATAAAATGATCTTTGGTAATTACATATATACATATTATATGCGACAACTCATGTGAAATCAAGGATATCGAAAGACAAAGTAGAGCTATTAGTGTAAGGTCCAACATGCTAGCCAGGAAGTTTTCTAGATGCAGTAACGAAGTGAAAAGATACCCTTTCATTACGAATTTGTACACAAGTGAGCTGTGGTGCAGCCACACTCTGCTGTCCTATAACTCTATGAGAGTGCAATATAATAATGCCTTCAGGATAATGCTCGGTCTACCCTGGCGTTGCAGTGCATCTCGTATATTCGCAGAACACAGGGTCCATGGCTTTGCAGCTCTCCAACGACTGAAGATAGCTAGCGCAAGAAAGAGGATGTGGGGGCCTAGCAACTCCATTATTCTAGCAGCTGCTATGTGGCTTGACTCCCCAATAGGGTGTGTCACTTTGTATGGCGAGAAAAAAAAGTTTTTTATTTTTAAACTTAATAGTTATCAAAAGTTGCATTGCATTTATAACTACACAAAAATGCAAAAAAAGTTGCAATTCAAGTATACTTTTGGCTGGTTCTAGCGAGCCAAATATTCTGAAAATGTTTGTTTTTTAGTGATTTTTCAGAGGTAATAAAAGTGCTGTTTTCTTCTACATAATTTTTATCAGATTACTTAATTTCGTTAATATATATATAAAGAATATACTAAAACAAAAATTTACTGCAAATTTTAAGCTGAATTATTTAAAAAAAAAATTTATAAAATATACAAAATTTTTCAAAGAGAGTATTTTTAAAGACAGCAAAAGTTATTTTTTGGAATTAAACATTGGCATAATTTTCCTAGAATTCTGCTTGACTGCAATAAAACCTTTTCTAACTGTTTACTCTACGACAGAACCTGCAACTACAGTCGTCAATTTAAGGTATCCACACATTTCCCTGCCACACACAGTCAGTAGATTTCTTTCTACTGACTGTGTGTGGCAAGGACTTGGGAAAATCGAATATTCGGACATTTCGTTCGACGAAAACTGTTCTCAGCTCTTCACTTTATAAGTACATATCTCAAAAGCGGTAGTTCAGTCAGTATAAGTTTCTCATCCTGCCAGGAAATCATGTCGTAATAATGATCGCTCTCAAAATTGATTTGTGGTATCACAAAAGATCTCGACAATGATTTTTGCGAGACACGAGCTTACAAAACTCTCGTATACCCTATTCTATTACAATTTTGTTGTCATTTGTCAACATTTGATGCCTCCCTGATATCACTCAGTGTAGCCGAAGCAATAGCAGCGCCTGCTCTGTGCGATATGCCATAACGATCACATACTTCAGCCAACTTTTCGAATTTTTTTGTACTTTCTCAATTTTCTCTTCCTTTAACTATATTTCTAATGCCTATGCATCTGAAGGTTCTTTGGTCTTCAAGAAATGGGTGGTCTTTAATCGGAACAATTTTATTTTGTCCACATTTACAAGAGGAATAATTTTTGCATTTGCACGCAGCAATGTCAAAAAGAATTGTTGATTTAGTTATAAAGTTTTCTATTTTATCTAAATACGATTGACTTTTTGGTACTTTGTTAAATTTTTTCGATAGTAGCCAATACTGTTTGCAATATGATAATAGAAGCTGGCTCACAATGCTTGCATTTTTCCAAACTTCAAGAACGGTTCGAGCAACTTGAGAAGTGATGACCTTTGCTTGTGGTTCTAAACTAACTTGACTGTTTCATTTCATGACGCACCCACTCATAATGTCGTTAAACATATCCATAATTTGGTAACATATTACTTTTGAATTTTTCGGGATATTTCTCAAAAATACGTAATTTCGAACGACCTCTGGTTTCTTTTGAACTTGACGGATTCGATGCCATTGTGATTCGTTTCATGAATGAATTAAACACTTTAATTTATTACGTATAATATGTAGAAACTTTACGGTTGAAAACAAGTAAACTAACAAATACAACCGTTCGGTATGGAGTCTGACCTAATGAGGCACGCATAACGGGAGCGCGACCCGAAACAAGCCGAAATTGCCCGAACGGGGGTAGGTATTTAAGCTAACAGATTATCAAAATGAACTTATATATGGCGTTTTCCTTATGCTGGCTATTATTATGAGAAAAAAAGCATTTAATCACTAAGACAATTGGTAAATACAAAAAATATATCGTTCTGATTGGAACGTTATTTTGCAACTTTTTACCAGTATTAAGGAAAACTGTAAATACAGCATTTAATAACATATAAAAATGCAACTTTTGAGAACTATTAAATTTGAAAAATCGAAAGTTGAAAAAAGTGACATACCCGACTCCCCAATGCATAAAAGATGGACACTAACTGTGCAAAAGTGACTGTTATCCATTATTTTTTATGTATTTATCTATTTCTATTATTATTTTCTACTTTCTATTTTAAATTTCGACATGTTTTTATTTCTTATTCTACTTGTGTTTCTGTTGTGGTTTTCTATTTTTACTTATATGAACATATACAGAGGTGAGAATCTATTCTCAACAAGCTGAAATAAAGATCTATTAATATTATTATCGATCGATTTGGCATTAACTTTGAAACTCCAGTAGTAAAATATAAAATATAATTAAACTCAAGTAGAGATTAATTAGTTGAGGTTTTCCATCCATTTAAATTATCAAATCGACGAATATTTCTGGTATTCATTTTTTCTTCTGCTGGACTCGATTAACGAAAAACGGTAAAAAAAATTAAGAAACAGTATTAAAAAACAACTGTTTATTAAAGAAGCAGTTATTTTGTGAAGTCCCTGTGTCCTAAAGAGAGTTGGTACTTTTCTGTCAATTTGGCATTTTTCTTTCTGTCCTTCCTGTATAAACGAAAGAAATCAGCGCACGAGAGTGCAGAGCTATTTTTGAAACATTTTTGTTGTCTGTTTTCTCCCTCTCTCTCTCGTGCTTTTAATCTGTCACGGACGTCGCCCGGCGGAGAAGGGTTGTTACGTCAAGAGGACAAGGGAAGTGATGACGTCATCTCAAACGTACACACAGCGCTTTTTTTACGTCAGTTTCAGGTACACGGATCATGTTAACATTGTCTGGTCATTCGTGATCATGTTCCGCGACATGTTGCGCGAACCATATTAAGTTTATATCGTGAAAATACTGAAAAAATAGTAAATTTATAAAATCAAAAAACCCGGCTGCGTAAAAAATGCAATTTAAATAATAAAATCTGAAAAGAAAGAAACAAGTCCAGTAGTCTAGAATTCTGTTAAGTAAAATTGAATAACCACATCATTGAAGTAGTTTCATGATCGATACACACATAAAACAATTACGAAATACAAAATCCAAAAAAATTTACTCCGTCAATTTTTTACCCTACTGTGTAACGCAAAGGAGGGTAATGTGTTTATTAGCCAATGTATGTATGTATGTGTGTTTGTTCCTTTCAGGCGTTCTAGAGACCAAACGCGTGGGCCGATTTTGATGATTCTTATGTCAATTGATTTGTCTTAATTTCGCAAATACCACTAAAGAAATGACAGTAATCAAAATTTAATATGGCGATAACCAGAAGTCATATTGTGAAAAAGAAAAACTGTAAGTCGACAAACTATTTTACGTAAATGGGATCATTGAAAGGTATTTGAAAATCATCTTTAGGTTTCTCTTACTATTTATCATTTCAAATGACTATTTAGAATCTATAACGATTTAGAGTTGATAAGCAACCATTCTCACTTAATTTTTCAATACTTATAAAACAAAGCTGTGGTAAAGTAAATATAATACAAATGCAGTGTGGTTAGTGAATGTGTGTGGTTGGTGCGTATCGAAGTACCCCAGATCACATTAATACAAACGATTATAAAAAGTTCGTGACTGGTGACGTAGCCCCAACCGCCTCGCCTGACATCTCTTGTCCGAATACCCGAATTAATGGTCTCCCGGTGCCAAACAGTAACGCATGAAGCGCAGTATGGCTGTTACCCTTGTTCGCATCTGTGGTATGGGGCTTCCCACTAAGTTATATGTTAGAGTAAAATATATAGTTAGCTCAATAACTATAATATTAGACACAGGAGAATGATATGAACACGCGCAGGTGTTTGTACCGTGCGAAAACAATATTTTTTAAATATATTATACGCTTAGAAATCTGAAAAACAAAAAAATGGCAAAATGTTCGCTACTATTTCCGTGAATATACAAAAATAAGGATGAAATCGTTGGCAAAATTATTGAGTTATTGTCTTTAAAGCAACATCTGGGGAATGTGAATACCCCCCTCGGGGAAGGCAAGGTTAGAATCGTGCATTTGTTAACACTGTCACGAGATGGATTGCACGTTACCGAAAATTTTACAGCCTTTTACAATAAATTAGAAATTGCTACACAGATCTAGGATAGTATGGGTAATTACAAGATTGGCGAAACATCTAGAATACGGGTGTTATAAATACGCAACGGATCTTGCCGAATAGTCGATGGGCGTTGATATTTTGACAAGCGAGACGATGTCATAGAAATGAATTGTTAACGCGCGTTTGACCCCAATGGTTTTTTATTGATTGACTAAATAGTTTAGTTTGTGTCATTTTAAAAAGATATCCGTATTTGTAACAAATGGAACCTTTTGAATAAATTTTAATTTAACATTTCTGTCACTAAGCATCCAAAACTTCCATGTGGTCCGAGCGGGGTATCGAAATACCGCAAATCATATACATACAAACGAAACGACAAACAAAAGAAAATAAAAACGTTCATGACGTGCGACCCAACCACCTGTGCGAAACGAATGCAGCGCCGTATAGCTGTCTCCCTCGTTCGCCTGTGTGGTATGGGGCTACCCAGTCTATTCGTTAGAGTGAAACAAATAATTAGCGCAATAACTAAAAGATAAGACACAGAGCCGGTGTATGTACCGCGCGAAGATCAGTGGACCGAAAACAATATTTTAAAATATTATACGCTTTAATTATTGAGTTATAGAGTTAAAAGCGAGCTCTGGGGTATGTAAGTACCCCTGTTCGGTAAGGCAATGTTGATATATCTCCATACAAAAATGTGATACAAAACGCAAAAGAAAATATGAGAAAAAATAGTGAATTTTCACCTTAATAAATAGAATAAAAGGTTTAAAGGAGCGCATGTTGGAAACTGCTTCGCATATTTTTAAGGATCATGAAGATGTAACGTTCCTACATACTTAATGTACAGTACAATGTGTAATGCGATACTTGCTCGTGTATCACTACAGAAATCTTCTCTGCATAATCTCGCCCCTTAAGAGATTAAATTCTAGCACTTTCGTAAAACTTTCTAGTGTGTTAGTTCCTTGTAAAGATTAATCCACTTAAATTTAAAAAGTTCAGCGGAACATATTATATATAAAATATTCGTGATTGACAAAATTAAATAAAAATTTATGAAAATATCGACTCTTTCCCGACAAATGATTGTAATCTTAAAAACATCATTTTTTCATGTCATATTTCGTAATTTGGTCTATTTATTTTATTTCAACTGTTAAACACCTATTACAATAAAAAGATCTTATAAATTACTAGATTACACAGTGTACAATAATTGCAAATATATATACATACACACATATGAAATTTAAAAAAGAATATCTTTTGTAATAATTGTTGTATTGTTTACTAGATTATGCAAGAATAAATACTTACATAAATTTAATCCCAATTATAATAATTTTGCTCTCTGTCCGTTCATCCGTCTGTCCATCCGTCTGTCTGTCCTCGTAATTTCTCTTAATAGTAGTTTTTTATTTTTTTATATAAATAAATAAATACTAATTCCTTAGGAACCGACATGTAAAAGTACCTACCATCATTTTTGACGGGTTACAGCTAGTTCAAAATAAAACTGAAGACAACCAACCAAAACGATAAAAATTTCACAAAAATCCTGCTGTAAAATGAGACAGTTACATCATTGTCAATCAGTAGTTTCATATTTATTTGATAATTGTCTCAAAATTAATAACCTAAACTGTCAAATTTAATCAAATCCTTTTTTATCAAACCCCAACTACCGCTAGCATTAAAGTTTTAACCATTTTTGAAAATGCGTGAAAGTTTTAACCATTTTTGAAAATGCGTGAAAGTTTTAACCATTTTTGAAAATGCGTGAAAGAAAATAGCGCCCCATGCTCCTGATTGCATTGACATACGTATATACTGTGATTGCTCTTAGTACTGTAGCTGTTAATCTCTTTTTAAGTAATTTTATATAAAATAATGTATTTATTTTTTCCATTCCTACCAATATACGACATTTGCTTTATTTTCTATTTTCAATTAATTTAGTCTTATTTTGTATGATGGATTATTATTATTTTTTAATTTATTAAGGTTCCTAAACAAATGAATAAATAAATATATACGCATCACAACGAACCACGATTCAAAAGCAACATGGCAGGCACAAATTGACGCCATCTTTTGTTTAATGATATACAGAAACATCTTGTCACAGAATCGTGGCTTTAGGAGGCAAATGAAATTAATTAAAGTATTATTAATTAATTAACTGGACATGAATTTAATCGAAGCACCATTCTTTAATTCACGCCAGTATGCATAATTTGCACTATTTCACAAATTCATAAGTAGATATTTTTTTATTTCGCTTTACTCTTCTCTATCGCTTGTTTATTGGTCAATCACGCTAGTTTCTATGGCGGGCGTTTCGAGACGATGTCATAGAAACTAATTCTTTAGATATTTGTTCTTTTTACCACACTTATATTAGTTTCACCCGTGTGCCTTTTTTCTGGACAGAATCTTGTAATCGATACTTTGCTCGCTTCCCAATGTCCAATCGAGCTGAAATTTTGCAGGATCGTATTTTCGATAACAATATATGAATCATTTAGATTCACAAATTAATCAATGTTTTATATGCTAGATTAGTTAGTTAATGATCTCACCAAAAAATGGCACTACTTTCCTACCTAAGTGATTTTGTACGTTGGGTAATGTTAAGAATAAAAAGTAGAATATTATATTACATGAAATTAAAAAAAAAACACGTTTATATTTAAATGTACTTAAAAATAAAAATAAATTTTCGGACAATTTTTTTTTCTTCACACTCCAACCAAAAGCGTGGGCGCTTTCCCTCCATCAACAACATAATTCTGTATTTTATATCAATATTGTCATAGTCGTAGTGTTTAAAAAAAAAATCTCTCATGTTATTTTTTGATATTTATCCTTCCCTCGAGAACAGATTAATGAAGAATATTGACAGTCTGCGGTAATTATTAAAGTAATAACAGAAATCCGGAGAATCTAGAAAAGGCGCGCAAACTAAAACTAATTATTTATTTAACATGGCAAAGCGGTGAAGTAACGGAACAAGTACATTTGAAATATTTTTTAAATTTTTTATATGACTTGTATAATTGCGAATGAGTTTTACATAAACTTTAACATATCGAGGGCAAAACCAAGTATTTTGAAAACATGGAAAAGTCGGAAAATGTAAGACCAAAGGCAATAATTTATTTTGGAGAAACGAACATATGCAAATGTTGACCCGGGTAAGGAAAAAACTTTAATTATGAAAGGTTGTAAGTACTGGGCTAACATTGTACACAAGAAATGTTTATATACAGCGGTATGGTATTTGCTCTATAAACAAGACCAACCGCTTTCACAGAAACGCGAACATTACACATACGTACATTCCATATGAAATGTTCTTTTTATTCTAATTCGTAATAATTTTATGCTCTAACTAAGCTTTCTGCTTCAAAAATATTTTTTAAAAGCATTTTCGGCGCTACAGTTTTTTACTATTTTAAAGTATTTTTATTTTTTATAAATATAAACACAGTGCTATCATAATATTATTGTTGGATATTGCATTTGTGGGGTTAAGAAACGAAGGCAGTGATATTAAAAAACATAAAAAAATGTTTTGAATGCAGTCACCGAAGATAACTAATTTAAAATGAAAATAGAAATAAAATTGAAAATAACCACGGTTTTGATAACTTTCTATTTTACACATAAATAATTTTGGTCTGAAATTGAATAATTTAGAATCATTAGAAATTAGTAAAGTATGTAAAAGTAAACAATATTATTAATGTTCTTCTTCTTCATGTGCCCTGTCGGGTCCCCCCGACGTCGGCGATCATCTGGGAGAAAGTTTCCCTGTCCAGCTCTTCCACGCTTCTTATCCCGGTCCACTCTCGGATGTTTCCAAGCCAGGAATGCCGCCTCCTTTCGACCCCTCTGCGACCCTCAATCTTCCCCTTCATGACGAGCTGAAGGATGGAGTACTTTTCGCCTCTCATTATATGACCAAAGTATGAAATTTTACGGAGCTTTACTATGTTAGTAACTGTCTGTTTGTATTTGCTCTACGTAAAACTTCAACATTACTAGTCATGTCAGTCCAAGATATCCTTAACATTTTACGATGTATCCCATTTCGAACGCCTCAAGGCGATTTAAAGTAGTCACCTATTATTATATTATTATATAATATTATATTGTATTATAAATAATCAATTAAATTTAACTACTAGCCAAATTCGAAAATTTTTTCCAATAATTTCGAGTAATCAAGAACTTCAGCGAAAATATTTTAAAATAATTTTTCAAATAATTTAGAAAAACAAAAGACATTGTTCATTTTGATATTATATACAACAATTATACACAACACCCGGACGATGGATAGGTATTTCCGAAATATGTAGGTGTAATTAATCAAATAAAATAAGTAGATACTTACAAATAACACAATCAATATTTAAAAAATGTCAATCTACAATGTTGCTGAATGAATTGGATTTTTTTTTTTAAATGTACTGAATTCTAGATTTTATGTATCTATCCCTTCTAAAATCACATTTCCTTTAAATTTATAGGCTATGTTTCCTGTTTCTATACAATCTAGAATTTAGGAGAATATAAACTAATAACCCTCGATGACTGCATTAAATTGTTTCAGATATTGCTGCCTTTGCTTGTATACCCCACATTTCATTTATGGTGCAACATGATTATTTAAATTTACGCTGACTTCAATTTTGTAACACACACACACACACACGTTGAGTTGGTGTATTCGAATAATAGTTTCTTTTAAAAGAAGCACCGACATGACGTTGCTAAGGGTGGACGTTGGAATTAAAACTCTAACGGTGGGTTACGGAATTATACTTTAATCCGTGTAATAACGGATAGAATTTTACGTGGTCTTTTCATAAGAATAGGATTATTTCTTCTTATTTTTTCCAGAATCTTCAATAATGCACAGCTCTTTTTTTAGTATTCAATACACGCTCTTGGTGTACGTAAGCTGTCTAAAGTTACCCAAACTTTATTTATATTTGGGACGGGGATCATTTTAGTATGAAAATTAGTTTTCCACTTATTTTTTATAACAACTTTTTTTATTAGTGTATTAGAGGGTTCGTGTTGAATTTCTACTTTATTCTCCTCTTATGCTCTTCTACTTATTTTTTTCTCGTACAAGAATCAGAGAACGTCGCCGGTGCCTAAAAAAATAATAACTTTTCGGAATTCGCCAACCATATAATTGATGTCAAATATTCTTTCTACAGTCATAAATTAAAACCACTAAGTTGTGGATGTCATTACGATGGAATTGGTGAACGTTGCATTGTGTAGAGTGATCACTTAAGCCACCTCATACCGGTTGTCAGCCCTGAGCCATTGTATAAGAGACTTCCATCCACGTTTCTCATACATAAATAGTTTCGTCTCTGTGAGAATTCGTCTTCTTCGTCTCTATAATTTATCCTAATTTAAACTACTCAGCTTATTAACCCAGGAATGATTAATTATGAAAATTTTGAAAACCGGAAACGTTGAAATCCCAAAAATATATTTCTGAGAAAATACGTATAAACAACATCATACTCTGCAATACATCTGCGATATGGAGCTTGATCCCGTTAATGAACAAAAAACCCTTCAGAATACATGACTTCCTAGCCTTACCGCATCGGTTGACAACATTCTAGAACGAACATGCAACATAAAAAAAAGAAAACATATAGATGGTCCAAAGGTGGAATTGGTAAACATTGAATTATGTAAAATGATCACTTAAGCCAGCTCATACACGACGTAAGCTTTGGGCCGCCTGGTATATAGATTCCTATTTTCCCATGTAAATTTAATCTCACTTTTCCCACACTTTTTTTTTGCTTTTTACTTACATAAAATAATTATATACGACTGTTTCTATTCTCGTTTTTAAATGATAACTGATATTTTAAATAAAGAAGGCTACCTACCTAAGAACAGGTATTTATATACACCTAGCACTAGCAAGGTAGGTATTGGCTGAGAGGCTCTTTATATATTTTGTTTATTTAGTAACTTATGTGTATTGTGCATGTAATAATTATGTTATCAATAAACGCCGATTTATCCGCACTGAAACTGAAATAGCTTCGTCACTGTGAGACATATAAAATTTATCTCAATTAATAATTATTCCACAGTGAACTTAATTCAGTAATTATTAAATTACTAGCTGTACCCCGTCAAAAATGACGAAACATTGGTTCCCGTCTTTGCCAAGCCCTAGTTTATATTTATAGTATATTTTTGGCGGTCTGCGGAGAGCGTTCAAGCCTCGTCGCCGGCCGTTTAATTAGGTTTTTTTAGCCGTGAGTTCAAACGAAATTACGGACGTTACAAGAAATAACGGACGGACGGACAGACGGACAGACGAATAAATTATTATGTTCGATTAAAAATAAGGATTTTTGAGAAAAACGAAAATTTTTCGGATATTTTTTATCAAGCTTCGTATATTGACAGATATTGCAATCATTGATTGTGTCCACCTATATGTAGTTGTGTCTCTCTGTGTCGTAAGGGTGTTTTGGGGGAGAATTTTGAAGAATTAGTCCCGATAAATGTTCCGACAACTTTGCGGTCGCGTGGGACCACAATTCTTGTTCAGCACGAAAATGAATTACTAAAGTTAGTGATTTGGGTCGGCGGGTAATAATATGTTTCCAAAGATAATAAAATGTTTTAATGGATCCGAATTGAGATAAAATGTATTGAATGGTATTTATGGTATTGTTTTACTTTGCACATTGGTGTTAATAATAATATTTTGGCAATTTAACTTTCAAACAATGAAACAAACACATTCTGGTGAGACATAATTATTTTTTTATTGAACATAAAATAAAATGTTATTTTTTTAAGGGGGGGTAGCGGGAGTCACATTGAGGGATAGAGTGAGAAGTGCTGACATAAGGTGGTTTGGACATGTGCTAAGAATGCCAGAGAAATGAATACAAAGAAGAATCCTCTTGGCAACCCTGGAGGTAATTGTGGTGGGTGGCCGCAGATTAAGCTAGGAGAAGCAACAAAAATGTGTATGAAAACAAATTGCGTCTAGACTGTTTGACTCATGCGGAAGCAGCGCAAGACAGGGGAATTTTCGAAGCACCTTGTCGAGTCTTTGAGCCTTCGACCCTACTAGGATAAGAGGATAAAGACGATGGTGATGACGAACGATACATCCAGAGGTTTCTGGAGCGTCTTTGAACAATCTGGACGTAGCTATAAATAGCTCGTTTTCGGGCGCGAACATTCTATTGAATTCTGATGTACACAGGCGTTGTACAGCTGTTTTCAAAAAAAGTTTATCATTTAACAAAGTGTTTAACTCGATCAGCATAGTGGTGACTACGTAATACTATACAAGAAAACCGTATATTTACTCATGACTCGTCACTATTGAGATACGCTGAGTGTATGTGATCGGCCTATAAGGGATGAAGAGTAGAGGGGATGGGGGCACAAAGCCACGACACGGGATAGGAGGTGTCCCAAAGGCAGCGGGCGGAACACAGTTGTCACCCTTGTCAAGCGACAACGAGCATGATGAAAAAATTCCATACGATATTAATAGAGACAAGATATAGTGTTTGAAGTTCTTTTTAATGAGTCACAAACAGAAAATTGGGTAAAAAATATATAAAAAACAATACATTACTTAAGTGTTAAATAATACAAATCTCGACGTTTCGCTGAAGTCTTAACCAGCGTCATTAGGAGGACGTCATATAACCGCGGAGGTGGAGGTCGAACTGATTTCGTAAATTATATGAACTTTGTTGTGGAGTGTTCAAGGATAGCACACCTTTTGAAAAGGATAGGAAGCAACCGTTCCGCTCGACCGTCAGCGTCAAACTGCAGCGGCCAATGGAGTAGCTTTAAAAAAAAGAAGGTATCACTCTAATGCAAGTGGTTTTCATAAAGTGAACGAACTCTGCCGACAGACAAACATCAATATCAAGATATTTTTTATGTCTAGCTTATCATTACGTGTTGTAATTAAATGTTGTTAAATAAAAAAAAACTAACCCATAAATACCAAGTTTTTATTATACCGCTTTTCTCAATTACTAGCTGAAAGAGGTTTGGCGCTTACCCCACGCGTTGGGCTTGAGTCGAGCGACGATACGAAAGGGAGTTATAAAAAAATTCAAAAAATTCAAAATTATTCTATAATTATTAATTTTTTAAATCAACATTTGATAGATCATTTTTATCATCGCCACGAGTCTGCCTGCAAAGTTTCAGCTCGATTGGACTACGGGAGAAGGGTTAAAAATCGATCCAAAGTTTTTTCGACAGACAAGCAAGCAGACGCTGCGAGTTAAAAGAAAGGGAGTAATGATAAAAAAATATATCATTGGACCTAATTTCACGTGAATCCTTTATCGTAGTCCTTTTGTCGTTGGACCAAATGTTCGTGGACCTTTTGTCATGTCACGTAAATTTCCATGTCCCATCACGTGTATCACGATCATACCCTCTCTTCAACATTCCAACAAGTAGAACTTACTCTGGACTCTGGAATGTGCCGGGCTTACAGTGATTTGTTCACTGACATTGATATATTTTGCCTCATTACCATTACTCAAACAGCAAATAAACAGTACACTGCGAGACAGGGTAAAGACGACTTTTCCCTGCCAGCGCGATTTCTAAAGTGTTTCATTTCACGCTGCTTCCATTCTAACACTAATTATATAGTTTTTGGTGTAGGGATTTTTTCTTGTTTTCACGGTCATTCAGACTTCTCTGTGTAGTTTTCTAGGATATTCTGCCGTGTATATCTGAATTATAGCAGATTCTTAATAGCCGTGAAAATCTGAGAAATTTTGCATTTTTGAAAACATTCGATTGTGTGCAATTTTTTTCGATTTTAAAATATTATAATAATGTCAAAAATGAATCTAATTATAGGTCGGCTACAATCAAAAGACCATTCCCAAGCTTTTTCTGGTAAGAAGAAAGCTGCCTGGTAAGCCCGCATTACAAGCCTCAATATGATATTCCAAATAAATATATATTTTTTAGTTTAAAAAAGGTTACTTACTTACTAGAAAAATTTCTTTTGTGTTCATTTTTTGCATCGTAACAACACACATATTTTTTGCGCACGTTATTTTAAATGCGGTGTAGCTATAATTTCAATATTTATTCCTCTCCAGTGAACTATGCACATACACGCACATAAACGTACACATACACAGCACACAGACAAGTGAATCAACTGATATTTTCAAAATTTACTTAAGGTAATGTAACGACAACTAATGTACACACTGTGATAAACTGTGACAAAACTGACTGACAAATAGAACGCCATACTTTTCTACATTCTTTCGTCTTCTCACGTACACTCTTCGGTTGTCGAAGCTTTTAGCAAAGCCATCCTCCAATATTTGACTCATGTGATCATGCCAGACCATTTGTGGATGCCCTCTGTTCCTGGTATCTTCAACACTCGCCTTATGTATGTGACGATATTTACTTTTATAAAATGCACAATTCGTTATTAATTTTTGATTTAAGCAGAGCGTGTGTTGCACGAAAATATTTCCATAAAACGATGACAAAATAGCGATTTTTATTATTATCGGGAGAGTTAACATTCTCAACCATAATGCCAGCTATTTACTACCCCCGTTATTCCAGAATTATCCTTCACGGGGCGCAAATAAACCCTGGATGGATGATGCAGGAGACAGCTTATCTGGATATTATACGACGACACAAAGGGGTTCCGACTCCTGGAATTTGTATCTTGACATGGCATAATATTTTTATTATTTATTTATCGCGTATTTATTTTATCTACGCGCGTCTCAGTATTTTTCACACTTTAAAAAATCTATTTTTTATTTTATTTTATTTTATTGTTTTTAATCATGATATATATTTTTAAAGGCATCATGCTAAACAGCACGCTGTTTGCACGCAAAAAAAGCTAACCCATAAAAACAAAGTTTTTATAATACGCCATTTCTCATTGATCAGTTTTTTTGCCTACTGCACGCGTCGGGGTCATCACTCATTTGTATTGATTTCAATTTGAAAAAAACATTAAAATTTCGAAAAATCCAAAATTAAAGTATAATTTTAAATTTTTTTTAAACGAAAATTTCACATAAAAAATGTACTATTTGAAGTATGTACTCGTATTTTCAATAACTTTGAAGTATGTGTATTTTGTAGTGTTCACTTTAAAATGAGGTGTACTATTTGAAGAATGTATATTCAATAACTTTGAAGTGTGTGTAGTTTGTAGTGTGCACTACACTTCAAAAGGTGTGAAGTGTACACTTCAATGTAATGTAATACTTCATTGTAATAGTTAGCACAGAGCGGACCCATCACTACTAGATTGAACCTGCGATTGAGCTTATTTCACGTCGATTACAAATAACAACTTCGAAAGAGTTATTTTTGTCGAGACCAGAAGATGGGAAAGTAATTCGTTTCAATCTTGAGTAATATAAAACTGAAGCGCTCCGGCTTAAGTGTGAGGTATCGTAATATGTTTTCTATGCGAAAAGGGCGCAAACCACTTCGTAGTAAAAATGTGTAAGTTTCACGTTGGATAAAGCATTTATGAAACGTAAGCTCTCTGTAGCCCCGATCTGCTCAGCCGATAGGATAAATTTCTCTTGGGAAGCTGTTGGAAAATACAGTTTACCTCGAGTTTGAGTAATAATAATGATAATTTGCTAATTTATCATCCCTTGGAGACACAGCAAGGGATGGTCTTAACTCGAGATCGAAAACTGATAATTTGAGTATACTATTAATCTACAAAGTATCCCTGAATCGATAGATACGAGTACATCATGTAAGTTGATAAACGGGTGGAAAATTTTACCTTTAAGAGGTATTTCAAAATTTCACGTAAAGTAACAACGTAGTTTTTACTCCCTTTATATTAACTCGTGGCGTCAACAAAAACTTTGGATCGATTTTTGACCCTTTTCCCGTGATGCAATCGAGCTGAAACTTGGCAAGTAGACTCGTGGCGACGATCAAGAAGATCTATCAAATTTTCATTAAAAAAAAAAATATAGTATAATTTCGGATTTTTAGAAATTTTATTGATTTTTTTCAAATTGGAATCATTAGAAAAGTTTGATTACGGCGGCCCGACAACGTCGCGGAATATTTTCTAAATTTGAATTACTCCGTCGGTATGCATAATAGGTACTTCACTACGAATGTCGAAAATCTAAATTGACTGACAAATGTTTTTAGAATTTAATCTTCAAAGCATGAAGTGTCTTATCAAAGCTCAAAACATCTGACATTTTAGAAATATATTAAATTACTGTAAGTTTAGTGTTATGTTATATGTTTTAATTCGTCTTTAATTGTTGTTATATTTAACAAAGAAAGGGAGTATAATAAAAACTTGGTTTTTATGGGTTACTTTTTTTTAAAAACATCTTCTCCGTTATGTAACCTTACTCCTGCGATTTTTTAAAAATATTTATGAAATTGAATGGAAAAGAGAATTAAATTGAAAAATTAACCCATCAAATAGTTTACACAAGAAATTCTTATATGCGAGGTCTCGGTTTTCATTTTGTTGTACTTTTGTTTTCTTGACTAAAAGATTCATCTCAATGGTATAAAATTAAATTTAATATAATTGTGAAAATCGATTCTGCAGTATTTGTACTATTGTATTAAATATCACTGCATTTTGATACAATTCACAACAAAAAAACTGTGCTATTCTGAAAATTGAGATGTCAGATCTTTATCCCAACACTTAATAGACGAAAAAAAAAAAATAAAATAAACTAGACGTAAGTATACGTCGCGTCGGTGGTGTGGTCAGAGGGAGATAGAAGTACATGACGGTTATCCGTCAAACGTCAGATATAAACAGTGTCCACAATATTTCTCTTTTCTATGGTCCAACAGTTTTGCCGTAATTTTGCATCAGGATCATCATTTTGCATATGAATTAATCTTATTTCTATAAACTTTAAAAAGCATTAGTACTTATTTCATGTAATTTTAGTCGGAATATGATGATTGTGGGGTTACGTTTGCGCCAGAGCCCAGTTGTCAGATCAGACTGGAGAAATCGGACTTCGCAAATAAAGGTATTTACTTTGAGAGAGATACGTGAAGATACATATTCATCGCATTCACATAATACTAGACAAGCATTACGAAACCTTGACGAAATACCAAAAACTAAGACAACACATGGACAGAAAAATTAATCATACATAGGGCCTAAAATATTTAACATATTTAAAACAGACTTCCCGGAAATCAGATTATACTCAATTAGTAAAATAAAAGCTTTAGCAAACAAATGGCTTACCTCCAAAGGTAGAACAGCAACTGAAAATTTACTTACTGTAATTGCATAATAATGTCATCAAATAAAAATATATACCTATATAAATAAATAAATAAATTAAGGAAAATAAAAAATAATCTTAAACAGAAGTTTAACCCTTTTTACATTAAACAATTATTCTACACATATTTACACTTGGACTTATGACTCACTCAACTTTCACTAACATACCACTTGATACTTTGTAGATACATAATAACTACCTTATGAAAATAAAGACTACTGACGAATTCAAAAAATATTATAATTGTGTTCTATAACGCCACTCTGGGACAGGCGTAGCCTAGTAGAGTGGCATAATCCACAAATTAAACAAAAACATATACTTCTTATTTGAGTACGACGAATAACGAATACCGAATTATTTTTATTTTCATCTATTAAGTCTTGGGATAAGATTATACATAATCGAAACCAGCTTTCGTTTTGTAGTAATTTTAAATAAATTCTGAAGTTTCAGTGACTTAATTAATTTTCGAATAGTACCAGAAAGTACTTGCCCGAATATCCGATTTACATTTTTTGTGTACGTGCGTGCATATGTGTAAGAATGCATTGTCATTGACATCAAGTCGACTGACAAAATTTCAGTTCGATTGGATGACGGGAAGTGCACACTGCCTTCGAATCGTATATACTGCCAGTGATGATGTATGGGGTGGAGACAATGGACCCTAACAAAAAAATTGTAGAAAAGCTCAAATGTACGCAACTATCCATGGAGGAATCCACGCTTAGTATAGCCTGAGAGATTGCTGGCCCGGGGTTCAAACCCATCTCCGGCCGTTTAATTTCGTTTTTTAGCCGTGAATTCGAACGAAGTTACGGATGCTACATGAAGTTACGGACTGACAGACGGACAGACAACGAAATTATTAAAATTAGGATAGTTAAGATATTGTCAAATGTCAATATGTTTAGCATTATAGTGAAATATTGGCTTAAATTTTATATTTGGAAACTTTTGGTAAATTTGTTAGTACATGTCAGTGAAACAAACTGTCTTCTACTAAATAATGAAATAATGTAAGTACAGTAGACTCTCGATTATCCGGGGCGGCAGGAAAAAATTACCCGGATAAAAAAGGGTAATCGGCGAAAAAATAATGCCAAATAAAAAAACACCCGACTCGTAATACGAAAAAATATACGTGCACGATATTAAACATGTAAAATTGAAAAGTTATACACAATTTAAAAATGTACTTCAAAATAGATTCATCACTTGCTGTATGGTAATACTGATGCAAAATTTACACGCGACTCTAAATTATTAAATTGGAGACAAAATACACATTATCATACATACGGCGGGAAATACTGATCATATGAAATAAGGTAATAAAACAATTCTGTATCCTCCTTCTCGAGGCTCTAGAATCTTTCGGATGCTTTGTTTAATGTCGTGACAGTACAAAGTTTCATTTAATATAAATTTTATTATGTAAAGCTTTTTTGGCCGGCGATATAATGTATCGGCACACCACAACGCGTGGTGCGCAACTCTTAAATAAATTGAGCGATCATGCAAATGTATTGAATAATAGCATTAAAAGCATCAAACAGAAGATCGCCACCATAATATGGGTACTCACTACACGTCATAACTTGCGTAGTAAATGGAGCAATCTCAATGGCAACGGTTTCAAGACACGGTGATGGGTACTGAGGCGTGACGTCATTCGCTCTGACCGGTGTTTCAGATGAAATGGTGGATTGCACAATTTGATACTTTTATTTTAATTATTAAATTAATAAAAATTATTATTATTAATAAAAACTAGATCATTTTTTAGAATCCTTTCAAAATATTTTCTTCTCTAATATCACTTATTCTTTAATATTGTCATCATGCCTATTATAAAAAATAATGAAGCCGCAGTGGAGGGGATGAAATAGCTATAAAAAGAAACGAAAAAAAGAAGAAGAAGAAGAAAGCTTTTTTTGATTAAATGGAATGCACCTCACTGTAGTACAAAGAAGCAAGGAATAGAAGACAGGCAATTATTATTTCTGCTATTGTTCTTAAATAAGTTATCAAAAGTTAATGTTGACATTATCATACTAACTTGTCAATTAAATTACTCGTCAAACAACCAACTCCAACTCGGGTTTCTTATTACGATCCCCGGTGGGTAAGATGCACAGGGGCGTCTCGTGTGCAAAGTAAGGTGTTCTTAAGAGCGAAAAATTGGGGGCGGGATATTAAGCGTATACAAGAAAGAGAAAATTACTCTCGAAGGAATTTTTTCTCAATTAAACCATCATAAAAAACACACATGCGAGGAAAATTTCAATGGGCAAAATTATGTTGTAAATTTCGGTAAAGAGCGGCAGTGGTGCGTAGATTGGGCAAAAGTTTTAAAATTGTATTATTGTTTAATATAATTTTAAAGAAAAACACATTATCATGGTTCCATTTCGAATCATTACATAATATATATTTGATAAATATGTACAGGGTGACTCGTAGCTAGTAGAAAAAATATTTGAATATAAAATATTTTCGTTGCGTTTTTTTTATAATTTTATTTTTTATTTTATTTAGTTTATCACAAACACAGCAATGGCATGTCCATACGTTTTGGTGAAATGTCAACAGTAAAAGAGATACGTCAGTGTTAAAAAAAATTCAGTATCTTTATTGAGAGGTACAGCGATTACATGTATGTAAAGTAAAGTAAAGTAAAGTAAATAATGTAAAAAAAAAAAAACACTTCACTTATGAGTATTTTTCTTAAATTTGTCTGTCTTTACCTTTATATAATATATGATTGTAACCATGGTGATGTTATGAAAAAAGTGTGTTAGTTGATTTTTACCAAGGTGATATTATGAAAAAAGTAAAAACAATTACGTATTTGTTTTATTAATCAAGAGTGCATTATCATTATAAAACAACATTGAAAGCCTTTATTTCAAGTCTTTTTATATATTTAAAAGAAATTATTGTTAAATCAACTCACACTTTTTTTACAATGATAATACACTCTTGATTAACAAAACAAAGATGTAATTGTGTTTACTTTTTTCATAACATCACCTTGGTAACAATCAACTTTCACAGTTTTTTTCATAACATCACCATGGTTACAATCATAAATTATATAAAGATAAAGACATGGACAAATTTAAGAAAAATGCTCATAAGTGAAGTGGTTTTCTTTACATGTATATCCTTATACTTTTGATAAACAAGAGAAATGTTGTAATAAAACTGTACAAGATATTAAATAATAATTTTTAGAAAATGTCTCAAATATTGAAAAACAAATACAATCGTATACGTCGTTTATCATCTAAACTATTGATATTTTACGTAAAGTGTAAGAAATACTTTATTATCAAAAGTAAATGAAAAAGTCCTTTTTTTTATTGACACGCTGTATTAAATTAACCTCGGCACTCTAAAACGCGGCACTATTCGTAGGGACGTCACTGCGGCGAACTTAGAAGACTAACTGAATTGCTGATTTGTATGTAAGTAGGTAACAAGGGACTGTAAGTAAATACAGCGAATCCGTCCCGCCCGGCTTCTAGCCCCGCGTGTTCGGGTGCGTTCAGCAAGAATCATTTACAAGTATCATATTTTGCGCTCCGGAGAAACCGACGCGTGAAATTTTCAATTAAGCCATAAAGCACTCTGGCCGTTTTGGCGCCGAAGCCCCGCCCGCCCCGCCTCCCCCCCCCGGCAGCCGCGGCGGTGAATAAACAAGAAATCTGACCCGCCATAAATTTTGGAGGGAAATCCTCTCATTGGTACATATTTTCGTTCCGCCGCGGCCTCAGCTGTACGTCACGCCACTTCGCGAAATGATCCCGGGCCGGGTTTTGTAATGGCGGCTTGCGGGCCGTTTCGCTACCCTAGAAGGAGTTTAGTGTAGCGTTACACGACAAATGAAATTGACAGTTGATAATATCCCCACGGACACACGGAACTGGAGAGAGCTGATACTAGACCGAGATGAGTGGAGGAAGATTATTGAGGAGGCCAAGACCCACCGAGGGTTGTAGTGCCAAGAGTGATGAGGATGATGAATATCTCCACGATAGCCTCTGGTTCTGATATACTTGGAAAAAACGATATTTATTAATTGGACGTAGTTATGCAGAAAGCAGCCAACCCACAAAATGCTAAAAATGAGTTATGTACGGGTTTGGACAGCTTCCTACGATATCTTTATATGCTGAAATCGTCCATGCTCTTTATGCTATAGTTTTTTGTAAATTCAAGATTTTTCTAACCCACATCACGGCTATCGCTGTTACATTAATGCATAAAACATCCATGTGGTATGGACGCATTATGCGATTTTTGTTATTACCCAAAGATCATTTTGCAGAAAACATCCAAGTGGGTTGAACGTTTTCTATGCCTCCGATAGTACCGTTAATTCCATGCTTTACCAAATTCATAGAAAACATCCAAGCCACTTGGACTTTTTCTGTGGTTTGCTTATGGTCAATAATGCGGATATATATGTACATTGTACAGTACTATTCAGTCTGCCGTTTGCTATAATCACTCCATTTACATTATTCATAAAATTATAAAATAAAAATTTGTTTAAGCAATTGGGGATATTTGGAATTCCCGAAGTAAATAAAATAATGGCAATTACATGCAAAAGGAATGTCAATGCACTTATTTTGTTCCAGGAAATGTAAGGTTAAGCCTTTCATGAATGTAATCTTATACTAATTCAATTGTTTGGATTCTAAGAATAGGGTTATTCGACCAACTAGGCAATTAAGAATATTATTTGTGTAGTTAAATTTAAATGTTAATAATACAAATTATTGACTTAACTGTAGCGGCTCTTGTATTGTGGGGATTATCCAGATTATTTTATTTGCACTTGCTAAAGTAATTTACATGAGCGTTTCTTTGTTTTGATATTGGGTATTACCTTTAAAAATAAACTATTTTTGTTGGTATGTATGCATCTGAAAGAGTATCACTTTATCTATCAGTACCTATTTCAGTCAAAATTTTGTGTTCCGAAAAACAAAATTGTGCTAGGATTTTCAAATCCAAAGTTTAGAAGTTGAAATGAGATTTGCTTGAAATATTATACATATATATATATACATATAAATATGCTTTGAATAGTCATTTCTTAGTTACAATTATTATAAAATAATGTATAATCTAGATAAAGCTTACTTGGTTTCTGCCGTGACACAACGAAGACAAGTTTTCAATTTTGCCGCCAGTAACTACCTAAGTGATTTGATGATTTTTACCTGGATGAAATTATTGAAAAAAAAATTTCCTGAGATAGAGAATGAAAAAATATGAATGTTGGTATTCATAACTCATTTTAGCCCAAAATTGCACTTAGTGAGTTTTACCTCTAAAGGGACGATATTTGTTCAATCATTCTTAAAACGTATTAATTTAATAACCACCAGCAAGACAGACAACACTTTTTTATACAAAAGAAATTTTGGAACAAATATGACAACTGATTAAACAAACAAACATGCTTATACTTAAATGTAATATTAAAAATAAAATAAAAATATGTGTAGAATAAATCCAAGCAACATAGTACCTACAAAATAACTGACATTTAATAATGTCACTCCTATTTCATAGAAAACAGCCAACCCACATAGAACAAAATGAGTCCTGTTTTTCGTACATTTTGACATTTTGCAGAAAGAAACCAACCTGTAAAACGCGTCACATCTTTGTAAATAAAAGTTTTATTCTTATAATTACATATAAAAACCATAAAAAATATCTTTACAATAAGCCCTATGCAAAAAAATGTGCAATAATGCATTAAATATCGACATATTAGGTTTTTGTAGATTCAAATTTTTAGAAGCCATTTTCTCAGTTCCATGTTTTTTGGGTTGGCTGCTTTCTGCATAATTACGTCCAATTGAAGGCGCCCATATCAAAAGGGTCTAAATTTTACAGGAGACAGAAAAAACAAATTACCAGAATTTAAGTTTTTTTTTTCTATTTTCACTTCCCAATATGGACATAAATTTTATCGCCCAACGATGTGCGCAGCACTAGTACGCGCTTTGTGAATCTCCAGTGTGCGCCTAAAGACGAATGACTAATTAATTTTGAAAAAAGTCATGATTTAATTTTCAATTTTTGAGTAAGTTCATATTTTTTAAGAACGCAATTACTGGATTTTTGTCCCCAGAGGGATTGTTATTAATCGAGGTATATTACAGATGACTCTTTTGGGTGTTTATAGGGCTTATGATATATAGTGTGGCTGGCTTACACAATTACCGATTCCACGTCACATCGGGTAATGTGATCACTTAAGCCAGCCATATGATAGGTCGTAAGCTCTATAAGCACCCAAAAAAAACTTCCATATCTACTGTCCTGTATATAACTTCATCTCGGTGAGAACATATATATTTTGATTCAATTTCTGTTATTCAAAACTAAGATACATAATATTTATCAAAGCAGTCCTAGAAATTCTGGCCCGTAAGCCAATATTCCTACAGTGTTACCTCAATATAGGCACAACCTGTCGGCGTCAGGTAATTACAAACCTAACCTTGGTTGTTTATCGTTTAAGGCTGACATATTATCATCCATTTTAGTCGCCTGCCAAAAGGGACAACAACCCACTTTGTGAGAAATTGGCTAATGAATGCAAAACTGTTGTATAGACTTAAATTCACCTTTGAAAATGCCAGGTCATTTATACTTCGACCGGATTACGATTTTAAATTTGTCCATCGCATTATTCTTCGTCTTTCCTCTTCAGTATTGGCATGTCCAGTAGAACCTCGCCATGGGCTTCGATATTCTTAAATGTAAAGTGCAAAAAAGATATCTGGACATCCACTACAAATGCATCAGATTGATATTCAAACTTACAATGATTTGTTGAAATATTTCATACTTTGGAATTTTAATTTTAAAGTAGTAATTTACGTGTTTTGAATAAAAAAACTATCTTTAAAACAGTAGTTGAAAACTCAAAATACGTGAATAAGTACCACATATAGTTTTAAATCATTTATTTATGTGAATATAAAGCGTTTAAAATCGTCAAAAAAGGAAAAAATTCTTGCCAATTTAAACATGTATAACTTTATTAACATTGAACATTTCTAACCTATTTTGGTAGATACAGTTTAATCACCATAATGCTAGCTTTATACTCGTAAGAAAAAAAATTATGCGTACATATAAATATTACATATAACTGAGGGTGACTTCTAAGACACTAACAATGAAGTTTTTGGCCGCGGCCTATCGAGTAATGCTTACCAATAACTTTTCTTAAACACATTCTGATATAAATGAATAATAAAAACAAAATGTTTTGTATGTTATAAAATAAGAACTAAAAATGACTTTTTTGTCTACATACCACAGCCGTGTAGTGATATTTACATTCTAGTGTAGTGGTAGTCCTGACAAAGAGACGGGTTACACGAAACCGGTAGACAAAAAAATAATTTTTAGTAGTTAAAGCAACATTTTGTTAAAATGTCTGACCACGAAGTCCATACTTTAAATATTAATAATATGAATAATAAGAATTTACATTTTCGAAAAAAAATGCCGAAACGTGCATTTGCAGTAAATGTCTAGCCTTAAAGGAGTTGATCTAAAATGAAAAAAAAAAATTGTGGCTGTGCAGATTTTCTGACGTCAATATTCCGACATCTAAGGATTACGATTTCAAAAGCTTGTAAGACTTCCTGACAAAGACTCCTTCCTCCTGACTGACATGTTGGAAATCCGACCTGCAGGGATTGGTAGAGGGCGTCAGGCATGGATTTAGTTTATTAGTTTATACTGTTTTGTTAAGGGGTTACACCCTTTGACATTTTCAAAAATTTTTTTTTTGAAATTGTCCTTTTTTGGTGCATTCGGGGCTTAATTATTATTGTAACGGAAGTTGCGCACGCAGCATGAAGCGGAAATGCGAGACCGTGAAGTTGGTTTTAAAGTGAAATTTTATTATGCAACGAAGTGCGCGCTCGTCCATGCGCACCAGAAGTTAGCAATCGAAGGGAGTAAAATGTGTATATTTCATGTATTGTTTATGGTTGTTGTGAAGCTGTTTAAAAATTTATTCACTTGAAATTAGTATTTTAGTAATAAAAATAATGTACTCTTGACCGTCTTGAATCGAGTACCAATCACAAAGGCGCTCAATTCAAAAACTTACGAATGTTTGATTATCGAATTAAAAATTAGAACTGTTGTTGAATTACCATTAAAGTTGTGTGCCAAAAAGGGGCTTCTCGTGCAGATTTCTGTATTTCATGCTATTGTCGATGTTTGACAGTATTCAGCTGCGTTCAACCGAGTGTCTTCAGTTTGTAACAATCATTTTTGTTTTTTTAGATTTGAATTTCAATACATTCTCAAAGCTCATTCCTATATTTTAAATATTGATAAACAAACAAAACAAATATTAATCTGAAGTTGTTGCTCGTTAAAAATTAGATTGAATTTCAAAACATATCTATATCCAAATTCACTAGAATTAATTAATATAATAAAAATTTCAAAAACATTTAATAATATTTTACACTCTTAAATTACACTCCTAATAATGCAATAAACATATTTATACCCTTGTACTTCAAAATCTACCTAAATAAAAATGATTAAATTTCAAAAGCAACCTAAATCCAAATGATTAAATTTCAAAATTAACCTAAACCCTTAGCTGTGGTTTCAAAATGCACCTCAGTTCATTTAAATATTGAAACAACTCACGAAATATACCACTTTCATTTACGTTATGTTATGTTTTATTTTTTATTTTTATTCCATTGCCTTATTTTTAATTCCTTACTCCATCGCATCCTTATTTCATCTTATTCAATTTATAAAGAAGATGTAAAAGAGTTTTCTTTAAATTGCCAAAAAAATATTTATACCGTTATGTTTTTATATTCAACTACTCAATTAGGTTATTTTTAATTTCTTTTTATAAATATATTATAAAAGTTATTTTAAATATTAAGGAAACATGATGATTGCGTCTAGTTGGAATAGATTTTGGGATAGATTTTGCAAAATTAATGCGGGACATTATTTTTCATTCATAATTTTTCGCTAGATGAATCTAGTTAGTATATTATCATGGGAACATAGAATTATATATTTGCACGTGAATCTACAAAATTAATACGTAGATTATTTTAAAACGCACATATTGATTATTTATTAGTAATAATATAAAAAATATTTTATGGACCTGAATTATAAATAATTATTTATTTCATTTCTCCACGTAAAATATTATCTACATATTTTTTAAATAATCTATAGCTACGTCTCGCTACTGAGTACGATTTCGCTATTTTGTTGCTATTTTTTGATAATGGGAGAATGCGCACTACATGCATCGTTTTTGGATCAATTATGATATAGATACAATTATGACATACAATCAGGGGAAGAGAGAAATGGTCAAAAACAATAATGTATTATAATTAATATAAATTAACTTTGTTTAAACCACTTATTTATTGAAAAAAATCAACATGTTTCAAAGCCAATTGCTTCTTCATCAATCTTCATTTTGTTTTCCTGATGAAGAAGCCATTGGCTTTGAAACATGTTGAATTTTTTCAATAAATAAGTGGTTTAAACAAAGTTAATTTATATTAATTATAATTATGTTACCACAAAATAAATTTGCTACATTTGAAGAAGAAGAAATAATGTATTAGTTCACAAGAGACAAGAAAAGGAAACGAGGCAGGCCTTCTAGAAGATGGGTGGACCAGAATAGCAAAAGATAGGGAGGAATAGAGGCAACTGGAGGATACCTTTGCCAAAAGACATATAGACATATAGCATATCTGAATAAAGGCTATAATTATTATTATTATGTATAGATATTAATGAGATGAACCCTATTTGGATAGGCGATAATATAAGGTAACCGGGGCTGTTTTTTACAATCATCGAGGAAAATGTTGAAGGCAACAATCGTAGAGGCCGCCCGAGATTAAGCTACGTGGACCAGTTTATCGGAGATGTGCGCTGTAGCACCTACCAAGAATTGAAGAGGCTAGCAGATGACAGAGAGGAGAATTCTAGGATTGCAACCCAAAAAAATTAATTATTGAAAGATTCTAGAAGGCTCTGGATTATCCAAGAGCGGTCTACAGACGTACGATCCGAAGTTTCTAGGCGCTACCGCAGAGGGTATGGTGGCGTAGCTACCAATTTTTCATGTGATAATTTTCGGACGCGAACATTCTAGAGAGATCTGATACATAAAAATGTTGACAGATTTATACAAATAAAGTTTAAGATTTTCCAGCGTTTTACGCGAACCTCCTAGCGACGGATACGTGACGTTATTACGAATAAACTGGCAGTCGACTTGTTAAGCTGTGTGAAACGGGCCTTGGAAAATAAGTAATTTGTTTTGAAATAAAATCCGCTCGAGATGTTGCAACGAAACGGGACACGGCCCTCTATCATCTTCACTTACAACGAATTTATAATCCGATTGGTCTGGATTATTTGGACTTTGTTTCTATTAAAATATCTTAAGGCAATTTGGCATCCGGAGAGAGATGTTCTGTCAAGAGGATTTACGTTATTTCTTATTTGTACTTTCAACGCCTCACCGGCAAGGTATTTTTAGGACGGGGCGTATTTATTTACGCCCTCGTAATTTGTTATTTTATTTAAATTTTCGAATTTTTATGTCATGGGAAGGATCATAGATGTCTCTAGTAAAGTACATTCGAATATATTGTCGCGTGGTTTGGTTGCGAGAGGACAATAATGAAAACACTTGAAATTTATATCCGATTTATTAATTAATGATTAATTTATTATTCAATGTACAAAGTCATTGTAAGAATTAAACTTGTTTTTATTTAATCTACACTATCTCGCAATATATCACTCGTATATAAACTCGTTATCATCGGTGAGTTAAACATTCACTAGAACGTTTCATCCAATTCTCGCTTTAAAAGTCGCATTGATTTATTTCGCCACTTGGGTACTCCGCTCGATTATTTCGCTTTATTTATCGACTGGCCACTCTGGGCATCGCCATGCGGCTCGCGGCCAACTTCGCATTAAATGAACTGTCAAATCACGACAACTATGTGGCGGCCTAGATTCGCGCTATTTATATCCAAATACTGGTATTTTTGAACTTTTTAGATTATTCTAGTGTTTAGGAGAAGGTTCTCGTCGCTTCTCGGTTATCTCACGCGTTTCCCGAATCTTACAGATCACCCTAGATTGAAATAGGTCGTTTTGGACTTTTTGCTAGTGTTGTGACATATTACAAGGGATTCTGTATCTAATCTCTTTTGCCATTTCGTAACAATATTGAAGAAATTGATTTAGAACATTATTTTCACTTTCAAAATATTTATTTATTTATTTATATATGTATGTGGTATGGATGTTCTTATGTACATTTTAGCACCCGTGCACGGCTTCCATATTAATAGTTTCGTCTCTGTGGGACTTCTTTAATTTACTAGCTGTTTGTAGCCGGCGTTGCACGGGTTAAGGACTAAGTTAAAAATAATTTTGTGGGGGGAAACTATGGTTCCATTGTTTTGCAATGCCTTAAAAAAACAATGTTTCCATTTAATCTAATTTCCATTCAATCTGATTTCCATTTAATCTAAAGATTGGATTGATGGGATGTCCAGAGGGGGAAACGTGCCTATGTTTACCGCCAAGTCCTAAAGAATATATACCAGAATATAGACCAACTCAAAACAAAACTCCTTTATGTACAGATCCACAAATTCATTTAACACAAACTATCACCACATTGACATTTTCAACGCAACAATAAGAAACATAAAACAAACAATATCTACACTACCGCACCCAAACTAATTTGTACATTATATCTTCCCTTCTACTCCCGTCCCACATTCCCCTCCACCCTCTCCACTCGCTATTAATGTATGTTAAAGTAAATTTTTAAATTCAGTTGAAAATTTTTAAGATTGTTTTGCTGTTAATTTTTCCCTAACAAGATAAATAAATAAACACACAAATACACACACTCACACAAACTCACTATTGGACATGTTTTTTCTTATTTTTTTATCGATTGTATATATGTGTTTTCTTGTAATTGGCCCAAAACTCTGTACATCAATTATCGTTTTTTTTCAAGATTGATTAATAATATGTCTGTAAGAAAACCAATAAATGAAAATAAAATAAAATAAAATAAAAAAATAAAATATACGCAAAATTCAGTAAATCGGTAAAATTTTACATTGAAAATATATAATTGAATAAATACAGCAGGGAAATGTCGCCTTTGTTACCTGCCAGGTCCTGAAGAATAAGTATGCAAAATTTGGGTCAGATTCGACAAACGACATAGATTTGTATAGAGAACAGATAGACTGACAGACATTCGGTTTTGTAGGTCTATACCTCATACCCTATCTTACTTAAAAAAATATTATTTTTAGATTAAATCTAATATTAACATATATCAGATATAGAAGTTTTGTTAATATTTAAAAGTGAAAAAAAAATCCTGACAGTCACAATTATGTGACGTCGACGTGATAAATGAGGAACAAAATCGTATTCGCTTCATTATAAAATTCATTTGAATAATGACGTGAATTGGGACATGCCTTGGGTCCTCGAAACCCTGGATAGTTTCTGAGGGTTTACAGGAAATGAAGGGGATCTATCTGAATGGGTTTGATCCTTTTACGTAATCGAAAACCGTCCTTCAATAAATGTTTTTCATGTGAATATAACCCATGCCAACTTTTAATAAAAAACATGTATGAATTTGTCTTTCGAAGTTTACAAAAAACCTAATTTTTCGTTGAGATTATTTAGGAATTAATTTACTTACTACTAATCACTCCGTTTCTCTTCAGGGCCAGGTAGAGAGGATATAACGCTACACTCTTCTATTCTGGCACATGAATTTGAAGCGTGACTTTTACTTAAATGTATTTTCTGGAAAAAAATACAGAATATTATCCCAATTCCCAATTATAATAATTTCGTTGCCTGTCCGTAACTTCTTTCATAAAAACTTTTTTTCATTAATTGATTTGAACATATATATTTGTAAAAAAAAATCGATATTAAATATTTTATCTGGCAGAATATTATCAAATACTAAAATCTGAATATGTTAATTATTTTGCTAGAAATATAAGAGGATTTATCTCTTATTTGGGTTCTTTTCAAAATATATGCTAAGGAAAAAGTCATGCTTCTTGTTCTCACTGCACGCGCCTGGTTGATTGACCGCCACATATATCAAATTTTTGGATGTTGTATAGATATAATTTATTATATACGACGTTTTAATTTGACTTATGCCAACGCCATTTTTGGTTAAAATTTGTCATCCACTTGAACCATTATATAAATGTTGCCACTAGTAACGACAAATCTATTTTCGTATGACATATTTATTTATTTATTTATTTAATGTTTATGGAAGACCAACAGCACAGAAAAAAAAGCATAGAAAACATTGATACAATATAGATGGCCAATTACAGGTCTCCACATTTAGAAATATGTCAGTAATGATAAATATTTATGATATACTAAGGCATATTAATTATATAGAAAGAAAGAATAAAAAATTTAAACAAACAGAAATATGTCAGTAATGATAAATATTTATGATATACTAAGGCATATTAATTATATAGAAAGAAAGAATAAAAAATTTAAACAAACAGAAATATGTCAGTAATGATAAATATTTATGATATACTGAGGCATATTAATTATATAGAAAGAAAGAATAAAAAATTTAAACAAACAAATATGTCAGTAATGATAAATATTTATAATATACTAAGGTATATTAATTATATAGAAAGAAAGAATAAAAAATTTAAACAAACAGAAATATGTCAGTATTGATAAATATTTATGATATACTAAGGCATATTAATTATATAGAAAGAAAGAATAAAAAGTTTAAACAAACAGAAATATGTCAGTAATGATAAATATTTATGATATACTAAGGCTTATTAATTATATAGAAAGAAAGAATAAAAAGTTTAAACAAACAGAAATATGTCAGTAGTGATAAATATTTATGATATACTAAGGCATATTAATTATATAGAAAGAAAGAATAAAAAATTTAAACAAACAGAAATATGTCAGTAATGGTAAATATTTATGATATACTAAGGCATATTAATTATATAGAAAGAAAGAATAAAAAATTTAAACAAAAGAAAAAGAAACTTAATTATTACGTGGAAAAAAATTCAGCACTCAAAATTTTTCTTAATCTTGTGTGGCTGCACTCGAACAGATCAATATCCAATAACCTTATCAGTTTATTGAATGCATCGCATACCCTCAAGAAATATGAATTCCGACGATAGTTGGATGAGGTAAAATCGATGTGAAAGACTGGGTTGTGTCTACGAGATCTACAGGGAACATGGAATTTTAGTCTATTTAATAGTTCAGGACAGTCGACGTTGCCTGATACAATTTTATATAACAAACATTGCGTAAAGTAATGACTCAATCCAGCGATATGATAGGTCGTAAGCCCTAAAAACTCCCAAAGACGTCCATACACAATTTAACATTTAAATGGCTTCGTCTCCTCTTATATATATAATGATAACGATTCCTCTGGGGACGAAATCGAAATTGTGTTCTTGAAAAATTTTAACAAACTCAAAATATTTTAAGATAGCTATATTATTGATATCTCATAGAGACGAAATTATATTTTTTTATTAGAAAGTAGAAGTATAAAGTCTTTGGGTGTTCATAGGGCTTACGACATATCGTACGGCTGGCTTAAGAGATCACTTTACACAATGTAACGTTCACCATTTCCATCCAAGATAGAATACCACATCTGTAAAATTTTTGGAAGTTGTATATATATATATTTAAGCTTTACAAACCGTTTCAGCGACCGGCAAACAAAGCTTTTTCATTCCCCTTAATTAAACACAGATGTCACTTATGAGACATCTATTTTTCAAAATCCAGTACTGTGATCTGAAAAATTTGGACAATCGCAAAATATTCTGAATCAAAATATTTTGTTGCAAGTTTTCAAAATTTAACTTCTGATTTTCATTTAAAATTTGCGTCAAATTTAAATAATGCGTCACTGTTTTGGTCTGGTCCTCCGCGTCACGCTATAACGCAAGGTTTAAATAAATTAATTTGTATTCAGGAATTATAGTATAATAACACAATAATTACTGAACACCGTGTTAAGTATAATATTATTCGCTTGGTATAAATTTACACGAGCAACAGGGTGAGCACGTAATAAGTTTCAATTCTGTACTGTGAAACTAATATTTTTCAAGATATATCATAGATGTCTCACAGAGAAGAAATTATATTTTTACGGGAAAGTAGTATGGAAGTCTTTGGGTGTCCGTAGGGCTTACGACCTATCGTACGGCTGGCTTACGTGATCACTTTACACGACGCAACGTTCACCATTTTCACCCATGGTAGAATACCACTCTATCAAATTTTTGGAAGTTTTATATCATGTAAATTTTTATAACCTGTTTCTTATATGTGTTGCAATAATCATTAGCGCGACCGGTATCCAATATACGATTTCGGGAACAATAATGTTCTATTTTCTATGCTGAATGAAAAATAAAAATTAAGAAGGCTTTGAAAATATTTTACATAACACTAAATAACAATAATAAAATCTATATATATATATATAAAGAAACCCGTGTTTCCCTATCCGCCAAGTTTTCTCCACAACCAGCCACAACCATCCACCGATGGTTATGGTGGTGTACAGCCCTTGATGTCACATCGAAAATATGCGAGTTTGGTGGGAGTGGGTGACGAAAATGTGCTTTGTAGCACATTGTTTTGTTATGGGAAGGCCGCAAATGCTTCAGATTGTTTCAAAATAGGCTCGCCGACTGTGTCGGTGAGTCTAGAAGGTTCCGGAAAAACCTGCACTAGAAAGTTCTGGAAGGAGAAGGATCTAGAAAAATCCCGAAAGTTCTACAAGGTTCTAAACTGAGTGGCGGAATGTGTCGGTGTGTCTAGAAGGTTCCTGTACATTCGATAATTTTTTGAAAGTTCCGGAAGGAGAATGTTCTAGAAGGTTCGCGAATGTTCTACGACGATCCAAATAATGTACTAAAAATCTACGCGTGCGAAGCCGCGTGGGCACAGCTAGTACAATATAAAAATGTATACTAACTGCGTATGCTTAAATAAATAAATGAAAAATGAAATAATTATTTAAACATTTTCTCCGATATCTTGATTAATTTTCTTATATGCTGCATCCTACATATAATATGTACCTAACATTAATACTTTTTCAATATCCTTTATTTTCATTAAAAATTCATAAATAATTATCATATTAATATTGATTATTTTAATTAATGTTTATTTATTTTGTTTCAGATACGAATACGCGGCGGTGAATTGAGCAGCAAGTGACGTCATACTTTTATAACGAACGGTAAATAACGTTTTGATACGAATTATCCTCCGACAAGAACAACTAAATCAAATTGTTAAATATTTTCAGATATGTTGACATTTTAAAATCAAATGTCATATTCGTGATTGCCAGTTATTACGCGCGATGAGCAATGAATGACAGAAATAGATAACTTACTTTGTATTTGTCTGAAGTGTATGAATATGTATGAGTTTGTGAA
Organism: Agrypnia vestita; assembly: GCA_016648135.1. Lineage (NCBI taxonomy): Eukaryota > Metazoa > Arthropoda > Insecta > Trichoptera > Phryganeidae > Agrypnia > Agrypnia vestita. The sequence goes on along the minus strand of JADDOH010000330.1, from coordinate 6,346 downwards.
TAATATGATAACATCTGCAATACACAAGAACATGCTATATTAATGATTTAGAAGACTCGAAAGCGTAATTTCAGCATGTAACAATCATTGCTGATTTATTACGGGCTAAAATTACACTAAAATACAATTGAAGATAATGATACTGTAACGAGCTGTTCGTTGACATTTGACAGTTCCATAGAAAAGTGTCACATGCGCAGAACGGCGGGCCGGTATGCCCAGTGGTTGAAATAAGAACTAACATGATTAATAAATAGCGAAGAAATGGAAGGGTTCTTACCCGAGTAGAAAAACAAAAGAGAGCTGTTCTTTTGTGTTTGAATAAAAAATAGCTGTAGTATTGCGTTGCGAGCGATTGTAAAATGTGAGAGATAATGTACAAGCGATAATAAAAGATTTATTTTACGAGTTGTGCCATTTCATTTTTCGAGCGAGCCACGCCACGTAACAATACTATAAAAAGACATGACAAACCCATGCACAAAATCATATTTGTTAAGAAAATTATGGTGATCTTAGGCCTTTAGTGTGGATGGCTCTAAAGCGGAGTAGCCCGACCAATGGGATGCCTTACAAACATACCATACATACATATTCTCATCCAGGTATTGAAATAACGGATATTTTATACGAACCGTACGGATGTGTCGAGATTCGACTTTCGACGTTTCGCTGGAGTCATCAGGAGAGTGCCCCATCGCCGCGGGGGTCAAGGATGTACTGATTATTTCACATATTGTATGCACTACGTGGAGAGGTGTGTTGCTTCTTTCTACGCTAGGAGTCGTTAGTGTGCGTAACTGTAAAACGTCGAGAATCAAATAGATAGAAAAAATAATAGGAGTAGCTTGTTGGTCCTGTGGTTAGGACTCTCGCCTCGTGATCCAAAGGTCGCGGTTTCGAACTCACTCCAGACCAGTAAGTTAGTCCTATTTTCATAGCACAAGCGTTGAGCTTAGTTTGAAAATAATAAGAATATTGATGTGACACGTATTCCGTGTTCGCATCTCTATTTTAAAAAAAAAAATCTAAACACATCCATTAGGTTGGTATTTAACATTCATTGTTTCAATACCTAAATATGTCAAATAACCGTAATATAACGTAAGTTTAGCTTTGTAAGCTCAACTGACTTGTAGTATTTATATTGTAATAGTATCTTGTAAATCTCGAGTAATCCGAAAATACCAACCTGAGTAACTATTCTTAGTACCTTGTGCCTTTCTTACCTGCTTGCCACACGTTAAACTACATTGCTTTAGGCGTCTGATACACATGCTTATTTAGTGGCACGTGAGCATGCGCAGTATCGACTTTGACAGTGGCATGCTTATTAGCGGCATGTGTGTACGCACATTGCTAGAAATGAGCATGCCACCTAGTGTCATGCTCAAAAATCAACCGCCGGTTGATTTATAAGCATGCCACTGTCATTCACCATAGAGAAGGGGTATCTTTGGAGCATGTGTGAACAGACTTGCTTATTTATGAGCATGCATATGTCATTCGCGGGCTTCGCGGCTAGTATTATCAATGCGATTTTCTCAGTCCGCGACAGATGAAACAAATATGGCGCGTTGGGAAGATGATAAAACATTACTTTTCGTGACTTATTATAGGAATCACGAATGTCTGTGGAATACTCGGTCACCGTTGTGTAAAAATAATATAGTGAGAAATAATGTTTACGAAACTTTATTAATAGGCAAACTAAAATCAAAAATGTGCGGATGGACTCGGGGAAACTCGGGAACTTTTTGATTTATTGGTTCACTTGAATTTTCTATTTCAGTTTGCAAAGTTTCCATTTTGAACAAGAGCGTCTCTATTCTATGACAAGAGCATGCCACTAATAAGCATGTGTGTTTGATTGTTAGCTTTGGGCATGCTTATTTATGAGCATGACACTAATAAGCATGCCAGTAATGAGCAAGTGTGTACAGTTGTTAGGGCATGCTTATTAGTGGCATGCTCATTAGCATGCCAGTAAAGAAGCATGTGTATCTGTACCTTTACGCAAACGTTGTTTCCTGGCTTCTACTTGGTCGGCCCGCTCAAAAAGGCCTATCTAGACTACAAACCAATGATCACCACAAGGCTAACAAAATTCAAGAATTTATTTTGCAATCTTTCAATGTTTTATTCACGCGTATTAAAATAGAAAAACTGTACCACTAAATCGTAAGATTTTCAAATTTACGCTTACCTAATTGGGCACAGTTGCGCAGAAAGCATCCAACACACAAGCTTTAAGGGGGGGGTAAGGTTAATTCGTACAAAAAACGCATGTTTTTGTGAATTTTTTGTGACGACACAGTTAAAATCTCTTTACTAGAACTAATAGTACATTAAAGTATGACATTTGAAGAATATTGTGTAAAATTTTAAAGAAGAAATATTAAAAAATACGGCAATGGCAGCAATTATTCGGACGTGTCTCGGAAAAAAGTAGGATTGCGGTGTCCATCGTAACTTGGTGCCAGATCATCTGAAATCAAAAAATCAAAATTCATTCGTTAGATAATAGATTTTCCCAGGTAACGCTAGGAGGGTTTTTTGAAATTACAATTTTTCAATTTTTTGGAACACTTTGAAGGGAAAAACGCGATTTTTTGCGAAAAATATCGACTAATTTGTTATTAAAAAATAAAAATTAATAACAAATTTGAAAAAATCTCTCCAGCGTTACCTTGTAAATTATGTACAAAAATAGTGTTCAAAATTTCAAAAGGATCGGTGCAGTAGTTTTGAAGTTATGATGGACACCGACTTTGAAAACGTGAGATGTGGGGAAAACGCTTTTGCACACTGTAAAATTCAAAATAAAACTCAACACTTATTTTATACTTACACATAATCGTCGATGCCATGTTCACACGGCAAAGAGCTTTCATCATCAGCATCTGTTTGTCCTTGTCTACGCAAAACTCTTCCAATGCAAATAGCACGTCCGGTAGTCCTCAGGTGAGCGCGTCTCTTAGCTGCCCGAGCAGGTATAGAAAATCAGTCTGAGTATCGCTCAAATGTTCATAATTTCGTCAATTTTGCTCCGATTGACTTGAAATTTTGACACAATGTTGTTGTGATGTTATACATTCATTTAAAAAATTAAAAATATAATGCAAAAAGTTAAAAACCTTACCCCCCCCCTTAAGTACCTACTATAATTTTTTGTAAATTCTATATTTTTCTAACCCACATTACGGCCATCACCGTTAAATGAATTTTTGAACTCGAAAAAGTGCTTTGACTGTTTCTGCGGCTTCAAAATCATTCAAATTATTCAAAAATCCTTGGCAAACGAAAGTAGGTATTGATTAAAAACATCCATGGGGTATGGATGCATTACGCATCTTTTTAATTCTACTGTTACATACTACACGATTATAATTTGGAAGAAAATATCTAGGAGGGTTGAACGTTTTCTACATTTTAGATAATACTTTTTATTTTATGCTTTAACAAATTCAAAATACCCAGAAAGAAAAAAATAAATACTGTATGTAAAATAAACGCTTATTTTACTGTAACTGGCTGAGGATATTTTATACAAACCGTATGTTTTGCCGAGAAACGATTCTCGACGTTTCGTTGAATTCTTATTCAACGTCATCAGGAGGACGACCTTTACTCACGGAAGTAGAGGGTGGACTGATTACTGCTTCTGAGGACGTAAATTATATGCACTTCGTTGTGGAGTGTTTACTTCTTCTACAATAGAGGTCGGCAGTGTTCAATACTAGTTACGTCAGCGGATTTTACTGCGACGTCTCTCGAGGGTTGAATCAATGTCGTAAGAACAGGGCGCCAAATACTTAATAGTTTGTAACTGTCATCTCTATTGAAATTGGGATGTTTAAAAAATATGCAATAATGAATTAAACATCAACGTTTTAGTTTTTGTAGGGTCAAATTTTTAGAAGCCATTTTCTCAATTCCATGTTTTTGAGTTGGACGCTTTCAGAATACCTAACTACGTCCAATTAAGGATATCATTGACGGATATGGCATTAACGCTGTAGAAATTATTCATAATAATCCTTAAAACGGATGAAAAAAATAAACTTTGTTATCTTTACATGATTTTTTGATTATATTTTATAACTTTACTACTCTTATTTCAAGATAATCAGAATCTGTCGTCGACAGGCTATGGGGGATTCTAAAACTCTTGAAATTTGAGTAGTTAATTTTTTTTTTGGTCTCAATCCTAGGATTGGTTTGCACCGAGCACTCGATATCTCCACTCCTCTCTGTCACCTGCCAGCATCTTCATTTCTTGATAGGTGCTGCAGCGCACATCTCCGATAACCTGGTCTATGTAGCTTGATCTCGGGCGGCCTCTACGTAAAATGCAGGCCTGGGCGCCTTATGTTATGGCCTATCCAATTCGCTCGTTGTTGGGCGATTATTTTCGCCCACCCTGCTCAACACCTCGTCTTTTCGAATATGCTCCGACCAATCGCTACGCGTCTTTGGTACCACATCTCGAAAGCCGCTACCCTCCTGAACATGTTCTGACCGATGGTCCATATTTCGCTGCCATACAGCAGCAAACTCCAGACGAGAGTTTTAACCAAATTCTTCTTAATCTTTATATCAATTTAAGTTAAATTATTAAATATAATCTAATTCACCCGGAGATAACATACTTATGTTTTCCATCCATTTTAATAATCAAATCTGTTTATTTCACATCTTATTTATGCAATTCTACGCCTCGTAAGATATGGTACAGAGTATTCTTTCAACGAAAATCTGAAGCACTTATAACAGACGTAGAAGAATGAGAATGAAATAAATAAGACACGAACTGGGAAGCGAGAGCGGAATAAATTACTTCTATCATAAATATTATTCTCCATTCCCGTGAAAAAATCCGAATAAATTATTAATAAACAAATTTAGGATGTGCCCTCCTAATGTCAGACATGTTTTTTTCCATCCAGCACATAAAATACCGTATGTAAATATGAGTCGCACTTCCAACCCCGATTGCTGTAAGTCGGAGGCGAGTCAGCCAGGAACTCCGGAGGCGCTGAACCGGCAGACGGAGCTGTCACGACCGATCCGACCGTCGAGAAAGAGGGCAATAAAAAGAAACGTAATAAGAACGAGCCGGCACTCCGCGCCCGTCTGAAGCGCGCTTTACATTTTTAAATGGCGGCCGCCGTGTTGCCATTCGCGATTCCGGACTGCCGGCAGCGTCGCGTGTAAATTCCGACGTAAAAAATCAGCGCATATTAATAAAATTAGAGCGTCGAGACATGGATGGCGTTTCGCATTTAACGGCGGATTCGAGGGAAAATTAACATTTTCCTTTGGGTGTTTAGTGCATATTTTACAGTTCCGTTTCTCGACGCGCGTAAGAGAATTTTTTTTAACTATTCGACAGCTCGGAGCAGGGTGAATATTGACATTTTGCTGTATTTCGAGATTGCATTTGTTCTAGGAGTGTTTCAGAAATTTATTTTATGATACGCCCTCCATCTTGATTGGATTAAATCAATATGCGAATGCCAAGGTGGCATATAAGGGGTTTATTATGAAACATAATAAATAACCTGCAAACTATTGGCATCTCGTTAGTGATAGTATTTTAACCGGTGACACATTCACCGTTATTTGTATCAATGATTGGCAACTGTTTATTTGCAATTCGACGGGCAACCGTCATTACTAGACAACAATTATATGTTAGTTATCAATCATCAACACAATTTGATACAAATCCCAAATAACTGTACCGAAAATAACCGGTTAAAATAACGGTTAAACCATCACTACTTTTTATGTAGGTACGCGTGCTCCGCGGCACGGAGATGGCCTTCAGAGAAAAAATTGTTGAAATGGCGACATATAGTAGGACCGATATGGGAGCTTTCGCTCATAAAACGGTCCTGGGAATACGGTGGGTGTCATCCATTCGCTGAGATTAGAATATGTAGATTTTTTGTTTTTAAATCTTTTACATTAACAACCGCCGGTCTAGATTTCTTGTGGTTTCTTGGAAGTGAAAATTAATACACTTCCCGCCATCCAATCGAGTTTAAATTTTGCACGTCGACTTGACGTTAATGATAATAATACATTTAAACATGCGTTTGAAGTCACACATGCACACTTCAATTATTTCAGACGTAGGAGCAAGTACCTACATACGTTTTAGTAAACTACTAAATTATTTAAATCATTTTTAGAACGCTTCAGAATTTCTCTATATTTAAAATTACTACAAAACAAGCGCTGGTTGTTATTCTGTTAAATGATTTTGTTTGTTGTGAATTATAATTAATGTAAATAAAGTGAAAAAAATATTAACGTGACCTCGCATATATATATATAT